>PITA01032143.1:0-14262 GCA_004023965.1 Spilogale gracilis
AAGATAAAAAACAATTACTGGGCTTTCTTCCCTTTTAAACCTAAGAAATGTAATCTTTCCATGTTCCTAAAGGTTGCCATTTGGCTAAAAGAAGTTCTAAAGAAAGGGACAATGGCTAAATGAAGGAAAGCTAATGAAATGGGGAGATTTCAGAGCCCAGATAGAAACAGCTTTATGTGGAAAGAGCGAGAAAAAACATCATTTAGCAGCATCTTTGGCTTTCAAATTTTGCTCAAGACTTGTGTTTTTAGTTGTTATGTGAGTTGTATCTTTTTCATTTTGGCAGCTTTACTCACCTTCTGCTTGGGGACTTCTGGAATTCCCGTGTCCTCTGAAGAAGCTTGTGATGACTGAGGTATTCTATCTTCTGTCTTAATATATCTATTAATATATATATATATTTAGCATTCTCCTTCTCCTTCTCCTTCTCCTCTTTCTTCTTCTTCTTCCTCTTCAGATTCTTCAGATTTTCTTTATTTGACAGAGAGAAACACAGCTAGAGAGGGAACACAAGCAGGGGGACTGAGAGAGGGAGAAGGAGGCTTCCCGCTGAGCAGGGAGCCCGATGTGGGGCTCAATCCCAGGACTCCAGGACCATGAACTGAGTTGAAGGCAAACGCTTAACGACTGAGCCACCCAGGCACACCTAGTGTTCTTTATATAATTTTTAATGTTGACACCCTTTCCTTCCTTCTTTCTTTCTTTCTTCCTTCCTTCCTTCCTTCCTTCCTTCCTTCCTTCCTTCCTTCCTTCCTTTCTTCTTCTTCTTCTTCTTCTTCTTCTTCTTCTTCTTCTTCTTCTTCTCTTTTAAGATTTTATTTATTTATTTGACAGAGGGAAACACAGCTGGAGAGGGAACACAGCACAACCAGGGGGAGTGAGAGAGGGAGAAGCTGGCTTCCCACTGAGCAGGGAGCCCAATGCAGGGCTCGATCCTGGGACTCTGGGATCATGACCTGAGCCAAAGGCAGACGCTTAATGACTGAGCCACCCAGGTGCCCCACTGACACATTTCTTCTTTGTTTTTAAAATTGAGATTCAAAACTACGTTCTAAGATGCTTCTCTGATACTGTAGAGAGGACAGCTGGGAAGGACATTTAATACATAAAACAACCATTACTTCCTCAAATTCCTTGCTTGATGAGCCAGTGTATAAATAAATGTAGAAATGAACTCACAGGACTTTCTTCTGTTCATTAGTATTCCCTTACATGCATTTTTTTTTTTTAAGATTTTATTTATTTGACAGAGAGAAACACAGCCAGAGAGGGAACACAAGCAGGGGGAGTGAGAGAGGGAGAAGCAGGCTTCCCGCCGAGCAGGGAGCCCGATGTGGGACTGGATCCCGGGTCTCCAGGATCATGACCTGAGCCGAAGGCAGTGGCTTAACCAACTGAGCCACCCAGGCGTCCCCCTTACATGCATTTTTAATGCCTTCTTTCTATGGATCTACGCATTTGCCTTAAATGGGTAAACCTATCAAATAGATTCATCTTAATTCTATGATTTGTAAACTCTAGAACATTAGTGTTTAGCGGATTAAAGGGTTTTAATCACATATATAAATACAATTCTGTTCTTGCCTGAAGTCCTAGAATTCTTTTATTTTTATTTTTTTATTTGAGAGAGAGAGAGAGCGAGAAAGCACAAGCAAAGGGAGTGGCAGATGGAGAGGGAGAAACAGGCTCCCCACTGAACGGGGAGCCTGATGTGGGGCTCGATCCAGGACTCTGGGATCACGACCCGAGCGGAAGGCAGACGCCCAACCAACTGAGTCACCCAAGCACCTTGGAATTCTTTTGTCAACACTGAGACATTGTCAAATCTCCAAATTTAATTCTCACTCTCTTTATTTGAAATAATGACTTGCAAAAGCTCACAAATTAATTCTTGCCATTTCTTTCATTTGTAAAATGAAAGCTTCAAGAATCTGGTGAGTTTCCAGTGAAACATAATGTTCAGGGATGCCAGGTTCAGTGCCTGGCATCCAGGTGTTGTTCAGTATAAGATCCTTTAAAAGAAATAAAGTGAACCCCAGATGTCCAGGCTCCCAGTTCAATACCGCCCTCAGTTATATATTGTTTTGGATAGTTTCTTGTTAGCAGTTTATTTTACTTGTGAAGAATCATATAAATTATAGTGCATTATAGAATAAAACTCCTGCAATGAGTGCAGGATCATTGGCAAATAATAACCATCAACATTTTTTTCAGATGGATTACTAGTATTTTATTTTTATTTTTTTGAAGATTTTATTTATTTATTTATTTATTTATTTATTTATTTATTTATTTGTTTGTTTTGTCAGAGAGAGAGCACAGGCAGGGGGAGCAGCAGGCAGAGGGAGAAGCAGGCTCCATGCTGAGCAAGGAGCCCGACACAGGACTCCATCCCAGGACCCTGGGATCATGACCAGAGCAAACGGCAGATGCTTAACTGACTGAGCTGCCCAGGTGCCTCTGTTTATCCAGATTTTACTACCTTTCAAGGCCTGCCTCTTCTTGAACATTTTTCTTGTCCCACCTACCAACTCCTACTTTACTAGCTTCCCTACCTCCCCACATACTGCTTCTTTGTTTTGTCCTTACAGTTTCTACCACATTACTTACCACTTAGCTATTCTTTTATTTTTCCTTAAAATTAAAAAAAGAAGGGGCACCTGGGTGGCTTGGTTGGTTGAACATCCCATTCTTGATTTGGGCTCAGTTCTGTGGGCCCTTTGAATGTAAGCTCTGCTGGCCACCAGAGCCAGGTGATCAATTTGTGTCCCCTGGACAGAAGCTGCAAAAACTGGGGCACTAGACAAGTACACAAGCTTGTTTTTAGGAGATACCTGTGACTTGAAATGAGGGGTTATGAGATCAAGTCCTGCATTGGGCTCCACACTGGGGGTGGAGCCTGCTTAAGATTCTCTCTCCCTCTGCCCCTCCCCCTGCCACCCCTCCTTGGTCTGCACACTCTCTCTAAAAATAAATAAATAAGGAATATATTCAAAAACACTTAAATGTACAGTTTTTCTTTAAAGATTTTTAAATTGTAGAAGTAGTACATTTTTTTCAGAAAAACTGGAAAATGCATATAAACGCAGTAGCAAATAAAGACTGCTCACTTTTTCACTACCCACAAGCAGCCACTGTTCACATTTTGATGTACATTCTTCCAGATTTTTAATAAACATGTATGTAATTTGTGAATAATTATTTTCTTACAGAAGTAGATGATACTATATTTATTGTCTTGAAACTCTATTTTTCACTTCTCGAGAGATGATTGACATCTTCTCAGGCCAATACACCAACTTGAACATTCTTTTCTTTTTTAAAAAGATTTTTATTTATTTATTTGACACACAGAGAGAGAGAGATCACAAGCAGGCAGAGAGAGAGAGAGAGGAGGAAGCAGGCTCCCCGCTGAGCAGAGAGCCCAATGTGGGCCTCGATCCTAGGACCCTGAGATCATGACCTGAGCTGAAGGCAGAGGCTTTAACCCACTGAGCCACCCAGGCGCCCAACTTGAATGTTCTTATTGGCAGCATGACACTCCTTCAATGGACCTTGATGTGTTTTTGGGAACAGTCTATTGATTCTTTGTGGTGGGATATTTTATTATGTCTGGGTTTTCGCTATGATAAGAGAGTAGAAGGATGGGCATATAATAACTATTCTAGGAATGGAACTTCAGTTTCTAAGAACATACTCTTTTCTGGAGGGCTTTTGATACCTGTTGCTGGATTGTTGCCAGTTACACTCTCACAATGCCTTGGTGCCTTTTCCCTACATCCTTGCTAAGGTCATTACCACTAAACAAAACATACCTGTTTTGATGTCCTTCTTTGAATATGAGAGATGTTGGGCATGGGGCACTTGGTAGTGTTTCTTGGCCATTCATATTTTATGAATTGCTTATGTGTACCATGGATCCATTTCTTAACATGATGGTTATTTTTTACTTATGGATCTGTTCATGAATTTATATACTGAGGACATCAGTCATATATGTCATATATGACAAGGACAGTGAAAACCCCTAGTACCTTGTGGCATTGCTGAAAATTTAGACATAGAGTGATTGGCTGTTGTCTCCCCTTCTGCATCCAGCCTCCCAAGAAGGTGGGCTAAAGTTCTTATCTTCTTGGGTGAGATGCAGGGGATGTGGCAGGTGGACAGGCAGCATTGGGGGCAGTGGTTAGGGAAGGGGAGTTTGGGGAATAGGAGGCTGAGGATGGGTCAGGCCAGCTAAAACAGGTTGTGTGGATTCCTGAATTGGGGGTATTTTGGATTGGCTGGTCCCAGAATCCTCTCTTAATTTTGGACAGAGAAGACAGCTGCCAGCAGGTGGCGCCAAACTGCAGCGAGGATTAGATTGAAATCGCGTAGCCCGATTCTGGGCTCCCTTGGCTGGCTGCCGCAGATTTCCCTAGGGGGTTGGAATGCATTTTGACCACGTTTTATGAAGGTTTAAAATGTTTTCTTTTAATTTTGTGTTTCTCACTGTATCTTACTTTTTTCATACAGGTATCTCTTTCCCTTCATGCTTTGTAAAAGCGAAATCCTCTTTGGATTTCTTTCAGTTAGCAAAATCGGGTACAAATCTTACATAGAAGTGAAGTGGTATAACAATGAATTTTTGAAAAGAGGGGACACTTGTATTCACTTATGATTCTATTATTTATTATTCAATTTATTATTATAGTTATTTGCCAATTACTATATATTTTTATAATTCTATAAATTATCCTATTATTTTATTATTCTAATCTGTCATTTATTTTATCATTCTTTTATTATTTAGTTAGTTTATATTTTACATACCAGTAATAAGTCAACTTTTATCAATTATTATTTGAACATCTTTCAAAAACCATTCTGCTAGATCTTGGACACAAAATTGACAAGTTGCAGTCCCTGAACTTAGAGAACTTGTGTATAATTTTTGTTGTATTTTATATGATCACAGCAAATCTTCTGTTATGTAATTTTCACAATGTTAAGAAAGTGCCAGAAAAATAATTTACATTATCTGACCTAGTTGTAGACTCTTGGTTGCTGCTGGCTGATTATCATCTTCTCTATTTACAGCTTGTTGCCCTAGTTAGAAACCCTGTTTCCATGCATCTTGGTCCTAGAAGCTCACACCACCTTCTGTCACAGACTTGTAGCCATAATCCTGCTACCAGTGGCAGAAACTGATTCTCTCCTAGTTTTGCTGCTCAAGTTCTGTGTTGTAGCCCCCTTCGAAAATCAAGACCCCATTGGTCCTCTGCGTCCACACACCTGCACCACCTCCATGAGGTCTAATCGCCCACATTCCTTTTAACCACCGACTGTTGGGACTGATGTAGGAGATGCTGGAAAGGAGAACATCATGTTCCTGCTCTTGGGCCTTCAAGTTGTTCCAGAGCACTAATGTCGTAAGTAGGGGTATCTATTCTATATTAAATCCAACACATTTTGATTGAGGCTTTATTCTTGGACAGATATTGGGCTAGGAAACAGGGAAATGTGTGGATCAGTCTACAGAATTTCAGCTCAGCTACATGTGGTTGAAGTTGGCTGTGTGTTGCCTCCAGAATCCTGGAGCCACATTTTTTTTGTACTTCCAGCTCCCCAGTTACTGTCTGGCTCTTTACCAGCTCTGTGATGTTGAAAAAATTACTTAAATCTTTGTACAATGGTTTTCCCATGTGTAAAATGATGACAATGGCTCCTACTTCCTAAAGTTACCGTGAGGATTGAACAAGGTATAGTTGTAAAGAACCAGGAGTAATCCTTGGCATATGGTGAATATGAAATGTGTTAGTCAAACAAAAGAATGTATTTAAAAACCTTTTGGAGTACAACCCACTCTTGAAGACTGCTTTTGTTTTAATGTTATCAATAACCATTACATCTTTGTTCATTTAAAAAAAGTCCTGGGATGTTAACCCTAGGACCAGTTACCTAAAAAATAGAAAGCAAGATTATGTATATGTGGCAACGCATTATTTTTTATTTTAAAAATCCCATGAAACAATTAAAACAAGAAAGAAAGAAAGAAGAAATGTTGAGGAGTGTAGGTTTCTTGCTTGACTCATCTTTTCTTCTTTCTTTCTTTCTTTTTTTCTTTCTTTCTTTCCTTCCTTCCTCCCTTCTTTTCTTTCTTTCTTTCTTTCTTTCTTTCTTTCTTTCTTTCGTTCGTTCGTTCGTTCAAGATTTCATTTACTTATTTGACAGAGAGAAACACAGGTAGAGAGGGAATGCAAGCAGGAGGATTGAGAGAGGGAGAAGCAGGCTTCCCATGGAGTAGGGAGCCCGATGCGGGGCTCGAGCCCAGCACTCTGGGATCATAACCTGAGCTGGACACAGACGCTTAATGACTGAGCCACCCAGGTGCTCCTCATCCAGTCTTTAATTACTGGATAATATTTGCTGTAATCTTTGGTTGGACCAAATCTCTATTGATTTGGGTTTTCAAATCAGCAGCTTGTTGATGCTGTGTCCTGGGAACTGGGATTCCAGATGGTGTGATTTTCACATGGGAAAAGCCCACCGTTGTGGCCTCCAGTCTTTCTGTCATGACACCTGCCTTAACTATAGGTGTGTTTATCACCATGGAAACCTATACTTACACCTACACCACTATCTCTAATCTGTGCTAAGTATAAGTATCATTTCTCAAAAGTTTGTTCTAATGATTCATCACATTCAAGACATTTTGCTCCTTTAATAAGACATCATTTTCTTGGGCACCTGGGTGGCTCAGTGGGTTAATGCCTCTGCTTTCAGCTCAGGTCATGATCTCAGGGTCCTGAGATCAAGGCCCACATCAGGCTCTCTGCTCAGCAGGGAACCTGCTTCCTCCTCTCTCTCTGCCTGCCTCTCTGCCTACTTGTGATCTCTCTCTCTGTCAAATAAATAAATAAAATCTTAAAAAAAAAGACATCATTTTCTTGTCTAATCTCTCCTGTTATTCATACTTGAATTTCCACATCATTTTTGCAGTTTTCAACCACAGTTGTACATGTCAAGGTAATCAAATATAATAATTATTAGAATTGTGGGAAGCAGTCAGGACATTTCACAGAGGAGAAAACTGAAACTTGAAAATTATGTTTTCCCAAAACAAATGAACAAAGGGGAAAAAAGAGAGAGAGAGAGAGAAAGAGAGAGAGAGAGAGAGAGAGAGAGAGAGAAACTAAGAAATAGACTCTTAACTATAGAAAACAAACTGGTGAGGGGTGCCTGGGTGACTCAGTTGGTTAACCGACTGCCTTCGGCTCAGGTCATGATCCCGGAGACCAGAGATCGAGTCCCACATCAGGCTCCCTGCTCGGCAGGAGGCCTGCTTCTCCCTCTTTCACTCCCCCTGCTTGTGTTCCCTTTCTGGCTGTGTTTCTCTCTGTCAAATAAATAAAATCTTTAAAAAAAAGAAAAGAAAAGATGGCCTCTACTATGAGCTACACTTGATTACAGAGGCTGGATATCCCAAGGGGTGTGCAGGTCTTGCGGGTGAACTGTTCATTCATCCTGGCCGGTCAGGGGTAAGAGTTGTAGGCAATGATTGCTTAGGGATGAATGCTGGAGTATCTTGGGATCCCACCGGCAGTGAGGGTTAACTCAGCAAGCTTAGGATGCCCAAACTCTGCATGTTCTAAAGAAAGATCTGGCCCTTACCCAGCTCCTGAGAAATAGCCTCTAAGCCTTGGAAGATCCTGCCACAGAGTGCCACAGAGTTTATGTGACAATGGGCTTGATGGTGGGGTCCTTGGGCTACCCTGTATCAGTGTGGCCTCTGAAGGGCCTGGAAATTGAGTAACAAAAGTAACAAAGAGGTGCCACATGGGTCCCCCTGGCAACATGGCCAGCCCTCAATAAACGCCAAGATTTCGTGAGCTTCCCATATTGGAAAAACTATATGTTGTCACATATGTTGTCATTTCTGGGAGAAAGAAGTCCTAGTTTGTATGATTCTACCGTGCTGCATCTCTTCTCTACCTGGATTTTAATCTGTATCCGTTCACCATAAAAAACTGTAACTGAATATAACAGCTTTTCTGAGTTCTGGGAGTCCTTCTGGGGAATCACTGAACTTGAGGATGGCCTTGGGGCCCCCAGCATACCTACAAGAGCAGAGCTCCAAGAAGAGAGGAAGGGGTGTTTCCTTTGTCATTTTCCGATACAACTTCCAAGTCCTCATACCATCCTGAGACTTGAGATTATCCATGACCTAATGCAGAGCATTAAATTGCAGTGCAGGGGGCGCCTGGGTGGCTCAGTTGGTTAAGTGACTGCTTTCAGCCCAGGTCATGACCCAGGATCGAGCCCCACATCAGGCTTCCTGCTCGGCGGGAAGCCTGCTTCTGCCTCTCTCAGTCCCTCTGCTTGTGTTCCCTCTCTTGCTGTGTTTCTCTCTGTCAAAGAAAAAATAAATAAATAAATTGCAGTGGAAAAGGGCTGCATGTAGTTTTAGAGGTAGGGACTAAAGAATTAAAAAAATTAGGGTATAAATGCTAAGAGACTTCTCTGATTCCTATATACTTTTTTTTAATGTTTCAAAGTTATTAACTCTCCCAGACAATTAAACATTTATAGCCATGTTCTCTCAATACTGTGTGTAAATGTACCCCTTTTTATATCAAGCAGTGAGAGGGCCCTAATGAACCCAGGCAGTGATGTTCTTTTTCCCTTTCTGGAAAGCCTTCAGCTGCTTCCTGCCTGAGGCATGTGTTCCAGCATGTCATCCACCGTGCGAGGTTGTACCTACCACCTGAGCAGGAACCTCTTGGCCCCGTTGGGTGTCATGTTCCTGCAGGCATGAGCCTCACAAAGGAGAGGATCAAGAGCTGTGTCCTGTGTTTTCTTTGCAGACTTGCCATTTAGGTCATTTTTTCCCAGATGCTTTTGTTTTTCTTGGCTGATTTATTAAATTCATTGCCTAATTGAAAAGTAGGGAGAATTATTGTTCACCTTTAAAAGGACTGATGCGATTCTGTCTCTCATTCTGAATACCAAGGATAACTCCAAATCCCCTTGGGGACTCAGAAGCCTTTGGGGAAAACATGGACTTGATCATTTCTACGTTTTCCTATGTCTTTAAATTTCTTGAATATCATGAACTTAATTTTTACATTTTTATTTCTTCATCATACTAGCTTCATTTATTGAGGGCTTAATATGAACCAAACATTTTCCAAACCACAGAAATTGAATATTTATTCCTCGCAACAACCCTCTGAAGAAATTTTTATCATTACTATCACCATTTTACAGGTAAGGAAAGGGAGGGATAGGGCAGTTGGATAACTTTGTTAAAAACACACAGCTGGAGGGAGGGCGCCTGGGGGGCTCAGTCAGTTGAGCGTCTGCCTTGGACTCAGGTCATGATCCCAGGATCCTGGTATTGAGTCCTGTATTGGGCTCCCTGCTCAGCGGGGACCCTGCTTCTCCCCCTGCCTGGCGCCTCTTGTGCTCGTGCTCTCTCAAATAAACAAACTTCTTTTAAAAGCCCCACACAGCTGGAAATAGGTAGAAATTATTTTGAATTCAGGCAGTTCAGGGCCTGACCCTTTAACCGTGCTTTCAGCTTTCATGCTGCCTTCTCTAACAAGTAAGTTAGAGATTATGTTTTCCTTTAGTTTGATATGATAGTTGGATTCGTTAATGAGATAAATAGGAGAAGGCAGAAGCCAGGCTGCTCTGACTCGCCAGGACCACTCAGCTCTGGTCTGAGTTGTCACAGAGCTCTTGGTCTGGCCATTTTTTTGTGCCCTGGAAACCAGCCACCTGGAATTGTGGAATATGGTTTTATATGATACAACAGACCATTCCTGAGCCTCTAACCAGTTCCTGAAGGCTTTTCAATGGGGGTACACAAGAAAACAAAGGAACAGGCAAAGGGAAAGGGCTAAAACCAGATGTGCTATTTAAAATACTTAATTATCATATGGCGTGGGTACTGATGACCCAGAATAAGCACCGGCAGCTGGCCAGTCTGGAGTGCGTCTGGAGCGGGGTCCTCAAGAGGCCCTTGCCGTCACCTGCTTAGTCACTGGGTTGTGGGGAGGGACTCATGGAGAAAGAACTGGGGCCATAGTTGAAGCAGCTGGGGATTCCCTGGGCAGTGGCTACTTACAGTCCTATGAAATATTTTGGTATTTTCAGGACATGCACCAGCACTGCTCTACTCCTGGTAAATCTGTACAAGATAGAAAAGGTGCCTCCTCTCTTGGGCACTCAGCGTGGGCGGTGAAGTGTGGGCTGGGCCCCCCGGTGCAGGGCATAGCCTGCAGAAGCTGTATGGGCAACATTATGTAATTAACAGTTTCAACTGGGAGTGGGGTAGGAGTGTGCACATCAGCACTTCTGTGGGCCTGGCATGTTGTTTCCATGTTCACCCCAAACACCGGACAGAGCTGAGGATCATTGCTCTATTACATTACCCGGGGGGCCATCATCCTTCTACATTACTATAGAATGGTTTCGTGTTACAATACAGGTCATGGACACGTTTTGCCTAAATTGTCTCAGGAAAACTCCTGTACAACCTCCATCCTCCAGACTGATGATTTGATTCTCTTGCACCCATTTTCATAGACGCCTTTTGGTTATGTATTATGCTAAGTGTGATACAGGTTGAAATGATCTGAGTTTATTTTGGCACTTAACAATATCAATGATGAATTATTTAAATTCCTTTTAGGCCTTAGATACAATTTTGAATTGTTGCAGTACAGCACTGAGCCACATTATTCATTCATTCAGCTCTTGAGTTTGGTCCTGTGCTAGGTGCTAAAGATTCAGGGATGATCGAAATAGCTCCTGCTCTCAAGACCTTCCTTGGAGTTGGCCAAATCATGAGTTGGATGGGAAAGAGGCAATTATAACACAGAGCGAGGATATGGAGGTAAGTGCCATGGAATGGCTGTTTGGGGAAGGGCTTCTCCCAGAAGGATGAGTAGGAGTCTACACAGCTGGGCCACACTTCCACTGTCCCGGAACCCTGGGATCGTGACCTGAGCCAAAGACAGATGCTTCTCTGACTGAACCACCCAGGCCTCCCAGTGTTTTGACATCTTAAACAGCTTGTTGGCGGAGGGTTGGCCAACTCTTGGAGGTAACAGAATACTCAGCTGGGATAATGTCTTTCATATGCAAACCAAACCATCCTGCATTTATACGCCCAACCATCTCCTTCTCCCTTGAGTGTGAACTTTCTTTCCTGGAAGCTTATGAACTCTCTGTCACTGATGTAGATAACTGGTACTTCATTTCCAATGGGAGCCTGGCTCTGGCAAGACATCCCAGGCCACTCACCCTGGAGGATATGGGGATGGAGGGCCTTGGTCCTTCTAGTGGACATATTATGCCCGCTTTGCTGAACCCCCTCTTTGAGGCAAACGCGGTCACTCTACAAAAGCTCACTGCTGGGACACTTGGGCACCAAGCTGGTACAAGGTACCGGCTTTGCAGCAGCTGGAGATGGTAAAAAATGTGTGAAGTAAGCTCTCCTCCCTTTAAAAGCTGCCAGATGAGTTAAGGAGGAGACCCATGAACTCATCACAGATGTGACCTTTTGTAGTTTCAGTTCCTGATGTTAGTCTGATATATGTTCCCGATCTAAAAATATTTCGTCTGGCTTTTCAGCAAAAGAAATACACACAAATGTCTTACCACTACATCACTCATCACAGGCTAAAACTGGACGCAAGTGCCTGTGAACAGCAGAGTGGGTATCTAAGCAGTGGTTTATTTATAAAATGGAATACTACACAGCACTGAAAATGAACAAACCAGCTATTGCAACAACATGAGTGAATCTCAAAAATATGTTGAGTGAAATAAGCCATGCACAAAGGAGTACATACTGCATTATTACCTGCAGATAAAGTCCAATGACAGGTGACCCTGACCTGCAATATGAGAAATCAGGAGAGTGGGTATCATTGGGGAGGGGACTGTGCACAGTGGCTGAGACTAGGCAGGAAAGGGTGGTTCTAGGGCATTAATTTTCTATTTCCTGATCCAGACAGTGGTTACATGGGTTTGGATATTTAATAAAAATTTGTTGAGCAGTATGCCTATGATGTTGCATTTTTTTCTGTGTATGTCAAATTAAAAAGTTTACTTCAGGGTGCCTGGGTGGCTCAGTCATTAAGCATCTGCCTTCGGCTCAGGTCATGATCCCGGAGTCCTGGGATCGAGGTCCACATCAGGCTCTCTGCATGGTGGGGAGCCTGTTCTTGCTCTCTTACTCCCCCTGCTTGTGTTCCCTCTCTCACTCTCTCTCTCTCTGTCAAATAAATAAATGAAAAATCATAAAAAAAAGTTTACTTAAAATAGAGGAAAAATTATCTCTGGTTTTAAATGCATTCATTCAGGGGTGCCTGGGTGGCTCAATCAGTTAAGTGCTTGATTTTAGCTCAGGTCATGATCCCAGGGTCCTGGGCCCGAGCCCCATGTCAAGCTCCCTGCTCAGTGGAGAGTCTGCTTTTCCCTCGCCCTCTGCCCCTCCCCCAGCTTTTGCTCTCTTATGTACACTCTCCCTCAAATAATAAGTACATTTAAAAAATAAATGCATTCTTTCATTCAGCAAATATTTAATGTGTAATATGTGATGTGTACATGCTAAGTACTGTTCTAGGTGCTAGAAATATGATCTTGAACAAAATGGATGACATCCCTGTCATTATCGAGCTCACATTCTAGCTCAGAGGAAGGAACACCAAATAAATAAAATAAACAAGATAGTTTTGTATGGTGATGAATATTCTCAAGGGGATAAGACTGGTGATATATTAGCAACTTTGGCTAGAGTGGTCAGAAGCAGCTCTTTTTTTTTTTTAAGATTTTATCTATTTATTTGACAGAAAGAAACACAGCTAGAGAAGGAACACAAGCAGAGGGAGTGACAGAGGGAGAAGCAAGCTTCCCTCCCCAAGCAGGGAGCCCGATGAGGGGCTCGATCCTGGAACTCCGGATTATGACCTGAGCCCAAGGCAGACGCTTAACAAATGAGCTACCCAGATGCCCCAGAAGCAGCTCTTCTGATGGGAATGATAAAAAGGAGCCAGCCATGGGGAGATCTGGGGAAAATGCATTTCAGGCAGAGGGAACAGTTAGTGCAAAGGCTCTGAGGCAGGATGAACTTGTATTTAAGGAATAAAATAAAGGGCAATATGGTTAGAACTGAGGGTGAGGGTCAGAGTATAAGGTAAGAGTGGAGGGATAAACAGGGCCAGGTCATAGAGGTCACATACTAAAACATTAAATCCTTGTGTTGGGGCACCTGCATGGCTCAGTCAGCTAAGTCAGTTAAGCGTCTGACCCTTGATTTCCATTCAGGTTGTGATCTCAGGGTCGTGAGACTGATCCCCATGTTGGGCTCCATGCTCAGTGGAACACTGTGGGTTTTATTTTCAAAAAGTCATTTTTTATTGAGGTGCAATCAGTGATATGCTGGTAAATATTTAATAACCAACCTTCAAGGGAGGAGGGAGTCCTGACGTGTAGTGTTAGTTGATGTCTCTGGTCTGAATATCTTCTCCATGGCTGATTTCAAGCTACCAAAGTGACGTCACTAAGTGAGGAGTGGGAAGAGGTGCGAAATGGAGAAACAGCTCCCAGTAGCTGTAATTTACAGAAATTTTAAAATTCACCATTTTTATGGGTATGGAGCTAGAAATTTTGACATATACAATTTTTATCAGAATTTACATTTGGCAGCATCACTTTAATGAGGTAGGATTTAATGATAGGTGGGAAAGGGGTATAACTTCCTTCAGCATTTATTTTAATCAATCAATCAATTAATCAATTAATTAATTAATTTAAGAGAGAGAGAGCATGAGAGGGGAGAAGGTCAGAGGGAGAAGCAGACTCCCCGTGGAGCTGGGAGCCCGATGTAGGACTCGATCCCGGGATTCTGGGATCATGACCTGAGCTGAAGGCAGTGGCTTAACCAACTGAGCCACCCAGGTGCCCCTACCTTCAGCATTTATTTAATTACAAGATATTTTTTCTAAGTGGACTTTTCTCTAAGACTATAATGTTTTGTTGAACATAATCTGATGGAGGATGCTGTTAGGCATTTTTTTTTTTAAAGATTTTTATTTATTTGACAGAGAGAAACACAGCCAGAGAGGGAACACAAGCAGGGGGAGTGAGAGAGGGAGAAGCAGGCTTCCTGCTGAGCAGGGAGCCCAATGTGGGACTCGATCCCGGGTCTCCAGGATCATGACCTGAGCTGAAGGCAGTCGCTTAACCAACTGAGCCACCCAGGCGTCC
>PITA01032145.1:0-14269 GCA_004023965.1 Spilogale gracilis
TAAAAAAAAAAAAAAAAAAAAAGCACACGAGAACATCGGGAGATCGTGTGTAGGGAGGAAGTTAAAGCACCAACAGCAGAGCACAAAGAATGTGAGGTGGTAATTAGTCACAAGAAAATAAGAATTTTTCAGTCTTTGTATGTAGCAGGACTCTCCCAGGTGCATTTAAGCTGTACATTGACTTTCTTTTATCATTTGACTCAGCATTTCAGGAACAACCCTACCTATAAAACCACAGGCATCCATGCAAAAACACAGACGTGGGATGCAGAAGGGTGGCCCAGCTCCCCGCCTCACCGGCCCCTCCAGACTGGCGCTCCCCTGCCTGCCCTCCCTACAGCCTACCAGACCTCTGCCACTGTCCCTTGGGTCCACCCTCCAAATATGCAGGGTTCCTGCTCCCCTATCACATCCCTGTCCACACCCCACACACACACTACGCTAGTCTAAAGCGCTCCGTCAGCTGTTTAATGGGAACTGCTGTGCTGCGGTGTGCCGACAACCTCCAGAGACACGGGCTAGACACAAATTATGTTACACAGGGAAATCACCACCATCAGTGGCACCGGACAGCAGAATCGATGCATTTCTTTGCCGCTGAGATTCCACACCTTCTAATACTCCGGCTGAGCTTGAAGCTCCAATCGCTGAGAGTCACTCTGTCCCTCCTCCTCCCTGCTGGGGCCCCAACACTCATTCCCATCCCCGTGGCTGGGGCAAGTCCTCAGAGCCCACGGTCCTAGCAAAGCAGAGGGGTTTCTCTATGAGCCCACGTCCCCGGAGCTGACACTGCGCTCTGCCGGTGTCAGCCTGGACCCCTCCAGAAACTGAGATGCTGCTCTCACCACTGTCCCTCTGGGCTGCCTGACCTCCCATATCCTTCATCTCTTACCTGGTTGAATACTCAGACAGCTCATGTCACGAATGGATCACCCACCCTCTTGTTATAATTCAGGGTTTCCCTAAAGTCTCAGTTTCTTCTTAGCCCTTGCCCCCAGAGCACCATCCTCCTGGGCCCCATCCGAATGTCCAGTCCCAAATCCCTGCACACCCCTCAAAGAGCCTCCCATCTAGCTCTCAGCTCCTGGCCCCTCTCTCTACTCAAATGACCATATCTAGCAGTGCTGTCCAATAAGGTAGTGCCCCTAGCCTCACGCGGTTATTTAGATTCAAATGAGTTCAGAGTAAATAAAACGAGAGACTCCACCCTCAGGGGCACTAGCCACATGTGAAGGAGGAAATGGCCACACGTATCCAGGCTATGGTACCGGATGGTGAAGATAAGCATGCCCATCACCGTGGAGAGTTCTCGGGGACAGGACTCCCAGAGGGCACCGATTCAGACCCTGTATCTGCTGCAGGCGGGCAGGGCTTGGCACGCAGAGGGGAGTCAGCCAAGCGGCATCCGGAAGGAAGCCAGTTCTGAGGTTCTGAAATCATGAGGACGCTCCCTCATACTGTACAGTGGTTTGCATGTACGAGGAATAGAAAACAGATATTACATCTTTCAAGTGATACAGTTTCGGAAGGGGTACCATGTCAGGGACAGAATGGCCCACGCAAACACACACAGGAGAAAAGACAAAGCCTGGGAAGTAAGCGGACCTTCTCTCTCAAGGAAACAGACCTTCTTTAATTTAAAGGGATTGAAAAAGCATCCCAAAAAGCCCTTTAGGCTCTGTGAGCATATTCTGGCCAGTTTTTGCGTTCCCTTATTTACCTTAACAACTCTCCAGAGCGCTATCAGGTAACACTACTGACAGTTATCAACCCAGATGTGGACAGACTTCGTCCCATTATACAACAAATTCTCTGTGAAGACAGACCTGACAGGTGTGCTGTAGGGGCCCTCGGGGCGTGTCAGTCGGGCAACTGTCCTTCCAGCTGTACTCCTGTCACTCAACACCAGAGAACATTGCGGAGGAAAGGACCAAATAGTGAATAAAAGAACACATCACATCAGAAACATACCTCCCTTTATAACCCATCCCACGTTGACTCTCTGCCCCTCTCTCCATATTCTCTTCTTCGGAGCCAAGAACCCTGGGGTTAAAAGCTGTGCCTTCCGCTTCCAGAGGGCCATTCATGTAACAGGGCTCGGGCACGGGTCTAGAATTATAACAGGGCTCAGGCACGGGTCTAGAATCTCAACGGCAAGGGTGGGACTCAGAGGAAGCAAACGTAGGAGCTCAGTTTCAGCCATGGTTTAGGATTTGAATGGTGTATCATCCTACAATGGCTTAGGAGAATGGTGTATCATCCTACAATGGCTACCCACCTTTTCTAGATGTTTCTAGAGCCCCACAATAGTTACTAGGGGTGATTGGTCTCAGATTTCTCACCAATCTGTCCATGTGCCAAGTCACGTTTTCGAACTCAATATTAGTATCTTCCTCCAGAGCAAGAACACTCCTTCACCAACCAGAGCTCTTACGCTATACAAACATGTGAAGGGGTTTTCAAGAATAAATGTCTAAGACCAAATACAAGTATATAATCTGTTTAGCTCAAACGTGTAAGTCACGTGTGGCAATGTTCCAGATGCTAGAGGTCTAAGATGCGTTGGCCAGGCTGCATTCCTTCTCAAGACTCCGAGGGCCAATCTGTTGGCTTGTCGCCTATTCCTCCAACTTCAAAGCCTGCACAGTAGCATCTTCTAATCTCTCTGTCTGACCTCTGCCCACTCCATCACATGTGGTCTACCTCTGACCCTCCTTCTTGGCCCCTTCTTCGCAGAACCCTATAATTATGTAGGCTCCACCCAAATAATCCAGGATAATCTTCCCATCTCAACATCCTTAATTTAATACATCAGCAATATCCCTGTGCCCTTTATGGGAACATTCACAGGTTCCAGAGATTAAGTCACGGATTTGGGGGGAAAGGGGCATTATTCTGCCTAGCACACCAGCCTCATAAACTTATCTCCGTGAACTACCTGATTAAGAATAATCTTCTAGACTGGGATTAATTGAAAGTTCATTATATGTAGTCTCACCACCTGAAGTTTTATACTTCTATGATGCACTTCACTGTCACATGGGACACACTCGGAACAGTTAAGTAATAATGAATTAATTTTCTAAAGCATGGAATATTTACCTTTCCATATTTCTTAAACTAATATGCAATTTTCATTTGCCAAAACTAGTGGGGATTCCACTGATTGCTTGGAGGAGAGTATGGTGACAAAATGTAAGGTCTCATATAAGCCTGACATGATGCACTGTAGTAGCTTATTTCTTTAAATCATGTGGTTTGGGGACGCCTAGGTGGCTCAGTTGGCAAAGCGTCTGCCTCAGCTCAGATCAGGATCCCAGGGTCCTAGGATCAAGTCCCACATCAGGCTCCCTGCTCAGTGGGGAGTCTGCTTCTTCCTCTGCCTGCCACTCCCCCTGCTTGTGTTCTCCATTTCCCCCTCTCTCTGACAAATAAAATCTTTTTTAAAAAATTAAAAAAATAAAATCATGTGGCTTTTGGTTACTTCTTACTGATTCACTACCTCTTAGTGACAAATCTGAACTCGTCCTAGACTGAACAAAAAAATGATTTCCAATAATAAAAGTCTTTGAGAAAAAGGGATGGTTATTCTTTTGAACACCACTATCTTATTTGGAAACGCATCTAAAAATCTGACAAAGGAATGGGAAGAACGGACTCTGCTTATTCTCAGATGTGCCTACCAAGACGTCAGTTTTCTTCATTTACACCTCAGAAAAACTGGTCTGAGATCGATGAGGGAATAAAGCCATTCCATTAGAAAGAGATTAATATGGAGGCAGATGAAAGGGATGGGATGAACACACACCTTCTGAGACATCTGAAAGACTTAAAAGGTAGCACTCAGCACCAAAAGGTCAAGAAACTACAGGGAGCCTCTCCATGAGTCTGGAGCACTTTTGAACCTGAGGATGTGAGGTTCAGCTTCATGTGGCCCGTATAGATTTGGTTGCTATTTAGGAGCAAACACATTCTTCCTGTCAGAGCAAAAACTCAGTCAAGAAAGGGTTATTTTGGCTTTATAAATAATACAAACACTTAACTGAAATTCAATAAAATGCTATGTCTCAGAATACTGACCTGTCACCTCTTTTGAAGGCAACACATTATAAACTATAGTTTGTATCATTCACGTGACAGCTTCCTCTAAACCTTGTTAAGTCCTACAGAAAAAAAGAAGACTATCTACTGCAGAAACAAGGCGAGAAAGAATGAACTTGATGGGTAGAAAACTTCACCCCTTGAATATTTCCTCAGAAACATAAAACCAAGACAGGCTAACTTGTGAGTCCCTAACTTAATCTTTTACACAGGAAGAGAACCCAAAAACAGGGACTGAAAAACCAAAGACAAACCACCTGAGGAAAGTCGAGGACAACGCCAATGCCCCTGGCTTGCTTTTGACTTTGGGTTTTGTCTCATTCGGCAGAGGTGTCTGGGTTGACGGTTGACAGGTCATGGAAAGCATTGACTCTGTTGGCCAACGCCAAGCAGATGCCCAACCTACATTTGTACATTTGTTGAAGAGAATCCACTCTCGCGAGGAAAGGAGAAGCAGGAAAGCACAAGATGAGATCTTGCCTCCCATCGCTCCTGAGCAGCCACTGAGACTTATCAGTCATGGTCACAGAGTGCTGGGGCCGTTCAGAGGACCTCGCTTCCCACCTGCATGGGAACACCAAAGTCTATCAATCCATGAAAGCGCAGATGCCACGCGCGTCTTTGTGTGGGTAGCTACTCCCAAGCGATTTGGAATGCAGTGAGTATGCATCAGTTTCTAGCACTCTCTGAAAGACAGGACTAGCGCACATAGCCATCATTCCACGTCCAGATTTGAAGGTGTTACTGGACAGGGGTCTTGGCTGATGTGGGCTGACACTCCAGCAGGGACTTCTGCCAACATCCACAGAGAAATCATGGCGCTGACTATTGTCTTTTAAAAGTGGTCCACAATGTGTTCTTCATTCTCCATAATGAGAAGGGTTTCTGAGATGAAAACCACAGAATGCTGAATGGAGATCTCAAGCATTTATTAAGGCTCATTTCAGAAACACATCCAAGCCCGCTGTGGTAGGAGGAATGCGACAAGAGAAACTGAAGACGGCCACACAGATGCAAAGAGGGACACCAATTCCATCAACAGCTCAAGTCTAAGAATGTGGTGAGATCCAGTCACTTTCAGTCCTGCAGACTCAGCATCTGAAAGAAAATGCACCAACGCTATTTTCTGCCTCTTGACATCTCTGTGGGCTGAAGAGAAAAAGAAAAAAAAAAAAAAAAAAAAGTGTCCTGGTCCATCTGCTATTAGGAATAAATCTACAACCACACACAGTACTGGAGGAGTGAATCACTATGCATTATAGTTGTCACACTTTGCATCTCCATTTAAACAAAAGCATTTACATTTTTATCCTGACTTTGCTAGACTCTAAAACCAAATGACTGGAGCGCCTGGGTGGCTCAGTTGGTTAAGTGATTGCTTTCGGCTCAGGTCATGATCCTGGAGTCCCGGGATCGGGATCGACCCCATATCAGGCTCCCTGCTCGGCGGGAAGCCTGCTTCTCCCTCTCTCAGTCCCTCTGTTTGTGTTTCCTCTCTCGCTATGTTTCTCTCTGTCAAATAAATAAATAAAATCTTAAAAAAAAATTTTTAAACCAAATGATTCATCGCAGGTAGGTAACCAGGTTAGTAAAATTAAAAAAAATTCAAAAAATGAAAAAGTGGGGGAGGAGGGAGAGAGGGGAGGGAGAGGGGAGAGAAGGAAGAAAAAGAGCACAGCCAAAAAAAACAGTGTATACTAAGCCTAGGATGGGGCCTGAAAGCAAAACAGTACTTAACAGAGGACGTCCCCCCACAATGACACTCTGTAAACACCTGGCCTGGTGAAGGAAGACAGGTTAATAAGTACATGCTTCTCTCGGCCCAGGTGCTAGATCAGGGCGCTGCTGGAGAAAGTCACAGCCACCAGCTGGGGATTTGCAAGTTCTCCCTAAAGCAGTCCCTCCTGCAGGGTAATTAAATTTTGTGTGAAAGCCACACTCCAATTTTCACACGTGCAAGTGGAGATGTTTCCTCATGGCCACGGGACATGAAAACACACGGAGCCGTGTGCAAAGAGGAAGAATCGGCTGCGACGTTGTGATTTGAGAGGCGTGGGTATGCGGACAAATACAGGCGCATCATACTCCTTTGGGCTCAGCACGAACCTGCCCACTGTCATCAAATCTAACTGAAAAGCGTAATTTTCATTGCCAGGGGTCCGCCGTAGTGAGACAATGAAGGCCCTGTGTGTTGCACACCGTAACCCTAGCACTGCCGGGGTCTGTCTTCCTAGGGCCCCATGGCTCCCAGCCGCCCAGAGCAAGGTCATGGGCCCCGACCAGGGCTCCCTGCCACCCCACTTCCCCCCAATGCCAATGATATTGGAGGAATCAGATTCTCCTGAGCAAAACCTGGCCTGGATTCATCAAGCCCTTGAGGTCAGCTCCTCTCCTTTCTTTTCCACTGAGATACCTTAGTAAGAGAAAGGTAACAGAAGGTGATGGAGGAAAGGGTGAATCTAGAACACAGAAGAGTTAAAAAAAAAAAAAAGTCTTAATCGCTAAGATGGCAAATGTTAGGGACTTAACTATGCTCCCCCAAAATGTGTATGTGGAAACCCTAACTTCGAGCAGCTCCGAATGTGATCATATTTGGATAATGACTCTATGAAGAGGTAATTAAGGGAAAATGAGTCCATGAGTGTCACCTAACCCAGTCCAACTGGTGTCCTTAGAAGGAGAGAAAATGAGGCGGCAGACACACATGGAGGAGAGACGGCGAGACGGTGTGGTGCCGCAGTGGGAAGACAGCCCTCTAGAAGCCGGGGAAAGGCGCCTGCCGGGAAGCCAAACCCCCCAATGCCTTGCTCCTGGCCTTCCAGCCTCCAGAACCGTGAGAGCACACACATCTCCTTAGGCGCCCTGCCTGTGATGAGTCCTTATGGCTGCTCTGGGGGATGAAACAGGAAGGAACCAGCCCTCCTAGAGTAGCGGCCGGAGTTGCCTGGTGTTCTTCCTGCCCCCGTCTACACAGCAGTCTGCCCCCGAGGTTCCCTCGAGTCCCCAGGAACCAGGGTCTTCACACTGCACCCCTCACCCCTGAAATCACGTGACAGAGCATTTCAGCCCAAACACTCCTGGCTCTTGATATCAGAAAAGCAAGCTGAAACAGACACATGAGAAAATGTTCAGCGTCACTAGCTATCAGGGAAATTCAAATCAAAACCACACTGAGATACCACCTTACACCAGTCAGAATGGCCAATATTAACAAGTCAGGAAACAACAAGTGTTGGAGAGGCTGCGGAGAAAGGGGAACCCTCTTACACTGTTGGTGGGAATGTAAACTGATGCAGTCGCTTTGGAAAACAGTGTGGAGATTCCTTAAAAATTTAAAGATAGAGCTACCCTATGACCCTGCAATTGCACTACTGGGCATTTACCCCAAAGATAGGGATGTAGTGAAAAGAAGGGCCATATACACCCCAATGTTCATCGCAGCAATGGCCACAATCGCCAAACTGTGGAAAGAGCCAAGGTGCCCTTCAACAGATGAATGGATAAAGAAGATGTGGTACATATACACAATGGAATACTACAACTCCATCAGAAAGGATGAATATTCAACTTTTGTAGCAACATGGACTGGACTGGAAGAGATTATGCTGAGTGAAATAAGCCAAGTAGAGAAAGTCAAGTATCACATGGTTTCACTTACTTGCGGTGCATGAGGGGTAACCTGGAGGACAGTGGGAGAAGGAAAATAAATGGGAAGTAGGGTAATCTAGGGAGGGAAACAGAACAACAGAGACTTTGGACACAGAAACAAACTGAGGGACTTGGAGGGAGGGGGGTGGAGGGATGGGAGAGCCTGGTGGTGGGTACTGGGGACACCTACTGAGTGGAGCACTGGGTGTGGGGAATGGGGAATAAATCTTGGAACACTGGAAAAAAAATTTTAAGTAACAATAAAAAAAAAAAAAGAAAGAAAAACAAGCTGATTGGGGCACCTGGGTGGCTCAGGTCATAATCTCAGAGTCCTGGGATCACGCTCCTCAGCAGGCTCCCTGCTCAGCAGAGAGCCTCCTTCTCCCTCTCCCACTCCCCCTACTTGTGCTTGCTCTCTCTCTCACATAAATAAAATCCTAAAAAAAAAAAAAAGAAAGAAAAGCAATCTGATTAAACAATTAAACACACACAGATACATAATGTACAGAATTGTTGAATCACTATGTTGCACACCAAAAACTAAGGGACCATTGTGTGTCAACTACAACTTTAACAAAGTCCAAGAAAAAAATGAAACAACAAAAAACAAACAAAAGGCACACCCATACACACACACAATTACAGTGTTTCCAAAGTCCAGCTACTGTATACTCAGTGGCTTCCTTCTCTCCCCTCCAGCTTCCGGAATAGCAGAGAAGACAGCAATACTTACTGAGCAAGTGAAGAATTTCATCTTATGAGGCAGATTTTATTTTATGCAAAAGGAAAGACACTGGATAGATTATAGTAACTTTTCCAAACCGGGGCGATGGAACCAGGAACTGAACCCAGATATTCCTGACTAGAAAGACCTTGCTTTCCTTACTGCCACTGAGATGGCCCGAGGCTCATAAAAGAGTTCTATTGGGGGACAGGGGGTGGGGAATGCCACAGTAAACACTATTCTAATATCCCTGCAGATCAACGTTAAGTTAATATTAACCAGATGCTCTACACCATGTAAGCTTGTAGAGAAACCAAATGTTCACCTCAAATTCTATAAATCACACTAAAAATGATGACAGCGCCCTTGAACAGTTTTCGCTGGAAGATAACCAAAGATGGACTAATAAGAAGGCAACGCGGACCCGGTGCTTTCCTGCCATTCGTTATTTAGCCTTCGGGGGCTGCAGCTCACGGGACAAGGGCTCTCAGAGACCAGGAGCTGGGACACAGCCGGCCCCGCCTCCTGCATGGGTGTAGCGGGCAAAATCAGCAGTTAACTTCCCTTATAATGAGCCCCAGCTCTTCATTTAATTTTCCTTCCTGAGAACTGACAAGGGACGAATCTATCCAGGAAATGTCTGACTAAAGGCAAAGCCCCAGTCCGTAAGCAGTAAAACTGGGAAAAGTGAGGGCACCGAAAACTGCAAGGTCAGCCCCCTCCTGGGACTCGAACTGATGAAAGCAGAGCATCAACCCTGCTCCTGGCAGCAAGGAGGGGAAGGAGGATCATAAGGCTCTTACTTCCTCCCCCACTTTCCCATCTGCTCCCCAAAAGGCTTACTCTGCCCATGAATAAAGGCTATCACCACCGTAATATTCATGAATATACCTGATCCCCTTGCTACCTATAAGAATTATGCACATCATTCAGTATGTTGGGCTTTCTCATAAGTGCCATTCAACTTCTTTTTTTTTTTTTTTAAGATTTTATTTATTTGACAGAGAGAAACACAGCCAGAGAGGGAACACAAGCAGGGGGAGTGAGAGAGGGAGAAGCAGGCTTCCTGCCGAGCAGGGAGCCCGATGTGGGACTCGATCCTGGATCTCCGGGATCATGACCTGAGCTGAAGGCAGTCGCTTAACCAACTGAGCCACCCAGGCGTCCCCCATTCAACTTCTACAATGCCCTCAGCTCTTGGGTTCTCTGACTTCACAGCTTTTTGCTTAAATGGCCTGATGGTTTTCTTACTGCTTTACAGAATTAGAGGCAACATTAGAAGTCAGAAAAATAAAAGCAGCATGGACGTAAGCAAAGAGGCTTTGGATGCATTTGATTTTGGGCAAGCTGAGTTGGAGGTAACAATGGGGCACCTGGTAAAAGGGAGACGGGGTCCTGGGCCGGCATCCTTGCCCCAGGGTGCTGGTGGCTGGCAGGGAATGAGAGCATCAAAGGGGAGAGAGTCTGTGCCGATGGGGAAAGACCCAGGGCCAGACTCTCGAGGCATTCACCTGGGGCCATCGGAGAACCACGGGAAGCTGAAGGAAGCCAGGCTGGGGGGGGAAATGCTCACAGTTTAGAGCCACGCGATCTGGAAGGGCTCGTCATGTGTGGCCACTGGACACCCTGAAATGTGGCTGGTCCACACTGAGACAAGCTCTAAGTATAAAATTCACACTGGACCTTGAGCCCTAAATGGACAGTCCCATCCCTACTAGCGAAGTTCAAGGTGCCTAACGCTGGGGGAAAGCATTTGATTGTCCCCAGATAATCTTTCAGATGGCCATTCTGGAAAGCGGTGAGCCGCACTCCATCAGGCGCAGTGAGGAAATAAGGGCTTGTCGCATCTAGACATTTCAGACACGGAAACAGCAAAGTGCAGTTAAGGGACATTTTACGGTGATTTATGGAAAGGAAGACCTGCGAGTATTTATAAACAGCAGGCCAGCCCTTCCACCCAGCGAGACACGGGCAAGCTGTCTCCCAAATTCACATTCTCACCCCCACAAAACATTACACACATTCACAGAAAAAAGAGAACGGGCAAGTACTTATAGAGGGTAAGTCATAGGGCAAACTGTTGAAGCACCCAGACTTCAGACTCCATTTCATAAACAATTAGACTTTATTCAAGCTTCTGTGATTTCTCTAGTATTTTTTAAGGACAGCAAAGAGACACAAGAGTTAGATAAGGTCACCTGACACTTCAAGTGTGAATGGAAACATTCCTTTCAGACGTGAATCGTGCAAATTACAAACTTTCCCTTTACTTCCCTTATTATCAACGTCCTCAAATGACGATCTGCAACGATAATAGGGTCCAATTTGACTCGTTTTACATGTGGAAGAAACTCACACAGCAGCCCACACCCATCTTTCTCGGAGCACCGGGATCATGACCTGAGCCGAAGGCAGTCGCTTAACCAACTGAGCCACCCAGGCGCCCCTCGACAGGAATATTTTCAATGCATCACTTCCAAACCGCTAGAAAGGGTCAGCACCTTAGCTCACGGATGGCCCCTCCCAAATATGTTTTCTTGAAAGCAGTCTGGGACACTTGTCCGCACACAGGCTCCGACCCAGGTCTTAAGCACTGGCTCGAAAAGATGAACTGTGCGGTTTAGCCTCCCCATGTGCCAGTTAAAATGGACTCAGTAATATGGTGTTCTATAATGTCAGCCGGCACGTTCATCTACTATTGCTTATGAGAGCCTCATCGAAGCCAGCCAGGATCCCAGCTGGTGACCTCACAGGCAGAACCATGTGTGACGGGGCCGGAAAGCTTCAACTCTAAAGAAGTTTTTGCCCCCCAACTTCTTCCTCTCCCCATCAAACGTTCACAGTGATTTGGGGAGCTGTTTGTTTTTCCCTTCATGAAGATCCTGATAATGCCTGCACTCCAGCGACGGCAGCCAGGAGAGGAACCGCTGCACTGGGAGAAGCAAGCAGTGACTCCTCAGGAGTGAAGGTTTTGTCTTTGGCCCTTAGGCATCCATCTCCTACCAACGAAAGCAAGGGAAACCAGCGGGAAGGGCATGTTTCCAGATAATTGCCAATAAAACCATCTTTCCATCTGGCTGAGTCAAGGGGGAGGGGAGGGCAATACTATGGCAAGAGATGTGTGGCAAATGTAACATATCTTATGGACCGAAAAATTTCTAAACTTCGTGAGGAATTTTATTTGGTAACTAACTATAAGCCCACATGTCTAAACACCGACACAGGGACGTATGTATACAGATGCATATACATACAGAGATGCATATGGTGTGTATGTGTATATGTATATGTACAAAGGGAGGGACCTCTCATGGCTGCAGGCTGTCCCTTTGTAACCCTGTCCACCCCGGAAATTGGGTGCTGGGTGTCCACGCACGGGGACTGGTGGAGAAACCCAAGCACCCTGAACCAAAGCAAATGTAGAGACATCACGCCTGTGGCTCACAACTTTGGTTGACATCCTTTTCCACGAACTTGCTTCCCACATTTTACCCTCTTCTGCAGGTAGAAAAAAATACAAGGGCAGAAAAGGTGGAAAACCCCAAAAAAGCAGAACTATGAAACAGGCTTTCCAAAATTTTGCTTAGAGCCTCAGATTTTCAGTCACACCAATGACATCTAAGCATGCAACCTAAACTAGGGTGGGTTCAGTTCTTGAGTCTCTGGCCATGTACATAATTTTAAGTTTGCTTGCAGACATGTTAAAAACAAAAAAGATGAAAAGGAAAAAATGAAGCTAATTTTAACAATATACTTTATATAATCTGATATGTCCAAAGCATTAATTCAATGTGCAATCGCTGCTGAAAAAGTATTAATGAGATATTTTACTTTTTTTTTTTTTTTTGCCACACTAAGGCTTTGACAACTGGTGTGTGTTTTACACATAACAGCACATCTCAGCTCCCTCTAACCACATTTCAAGTGTCAAAAGCCACATGTGACAAGCGGTTACCATATTAGGCAGCAAATGCACGCAAGATTATTTTGAATACAGACCATGCCACTCACTCACTATGCAGTTCTCTGACTGTAGGTTCTCCAGCTCTGGCCGGGCCCACCCGCAACACCCGCGTTCCACGTTGCCCCTGGCTCAATCCACCCGACATGGTCTGATTCGCTTGCTCAAGGAAGGGTCCACCCAAAGTAGGATCCATATTAGACACAATGAGACATACACAAATTAGACATCCAGGAAATGTTTGTTAAATTATTTTAACTAAGTATTCCAAGAATTAAGTACTCCAAGGTGAAATGCAAATTCCTTAAAATGACATCCAGTTTTCGCCTTTAACTTCCCCACCTTCTTACCTGTAAAGTCTCTACTGGAGACCCCAGAAGTCTAGTCCAGCATGCAAGGGGGTGAAGGTCGTAAAAGGTCACAGTGTGGAAGATGCTGCATCTTCCTGGAGCAGCAGTTAAACCTCCTGCTGAGTATTTTTTTTTTTTAAAGATTTTATTCATTTGACAGAGAGAAACACAGCCAGAGAGGGAACACAAGCAGGGGGAGGGAGAGAGGGAGAAGCAGGCTTCCCGCCGAGCAGGGAGCCCAATGTGGGACTCGATCCCGGGTCTCCAGGATCATGACCTGAGCCGAAGGCAGTCGCTTAACCAACTGAGCCACCCAGGCGCCCCCTGCTGAGTAAATATCTTTATATTGAAGTGTTCTGTTACAGCCTAAAAAGAGAGGCCGAAAACCCCAACCGGCTGATTAAATACAAGTCTCCAAATATATTCTGTGCTTATAGCAAGCAGCATCAAACGAACATGACCAGACCTCTAGCCACTCCTGTGGGCATGAGCGCCCCTCTTGCTGTCTAGCACACAGACGAAAATCCAGTGAGCAGCCCTGGCTGCCCGGTGGCCTCTGGTCACGCCTCACGGCTCACAGTACCCTCTCCCTATCTCTCCCTCACCTGGTGTGTGCATCCGCGATCCCAGGAAGCCTGCCCTGACTGGTGGGAAGGAGAACTTCCCAAACTCCACCTGCCTTCCAAAGGTGCCCCATTCTCTTGGCATCAATCACACGCACAGTGAGGTAGCCAGCCTCCCCTCGGATCCCGCACTGGACGATCCCTGAGCTCAGAGCCCGTATAGCCTTCTGCTTCCAAGTCCCTTGAGTGACTTGCTGTTGGCTGAGGGGATGAACAGAATGTGCAGCCAATTCTGCTTCAGGTCAGCAAGCAACAGTAAAAAATGGAAAAGGAAAAAGTTGGACGCACACGAACGCCGTGTCAAACCACTCCGTAACGGCTTCCCTGGGCAAACATGTCCTTCTTAACCGCGGGGGTTGAGTTTAGGATAATGAAACACAGAAAGAAATTCAAAATTTAGGGTGAGGACAGTGGCTGGTGGCTCAGTTATTAAGCTTCTTCCTTCAGCTCAGGTCATGATCCCAGAGACCCAGGATCGAGTCCCACATCGGGCTCCCTGCTCGGCGGGAAGCCTGCTTCTCCTTCTCTCACTCCCCCTGCTTGTGTTCCCTCTCTGGCTGTGTTTCTCTCTGTCAGATAAATAAATAAAATCTTACAAAAAAAAAAAGTTTAGGGTGAGGAGAATAAAGGAAAATGTTCGCAAATACCAGGCCACACTCTTATGTGGATTTCAGTTTCAAACAGGAAAAAAAAAAAAAACCTTCCTTCCTGATAAAAGCAATGGCAAGGGAGAGACCTAGTATTTTTTTTTTTAAGATTTTATTTATTTGACAGAGAGAAACACAGCCAGAGAGGGAACACAAGCAGGGGGAGTGAGAGAGGGAGAAGCAGGCTTCCCGCCGAGCAGGGAGCCCGATGTGGG
>PITA01032146.1:0-14274 GCA_004023965.1 Spilogale gracilis
GAAATGGGAACTAGGGTAATCTAGGGAGGGAAACGAAACAACAGAGACTTTGGACACAGAAACAAACCGAGGGACTTGGAGGGAGGGGGGTGGGGGGATGGGAGAGCCTGGTGGTGGGTACTGGGGGCGCCTAGAGCGTGGAGCACTGGGTGTTGGGAATGGGAAAAAAAAAATTTAGTAACAATAAAAAAAAAATAAATAAATAAATAAAAAATAAAATAAAATAAAATAAAATATGGAAAAGTGTAATTTAATGCCATCCCACAAAGGAAACTCCAGGCCCAAATTGCTACACTGGTGAATTCTACCAAAAATATAAAGAAGCAATAATACCAATTCTGCAGAAACTCTTCCAGAAAGTTATAAAGAAGGTGATTCTTCCCAATTCATTCTATAAAGTTAGCATTACTCTGATACTAAATCTAGATAAAGACCCTTGAAGAAAACTGTAACTGATTTCTCTCATGAAATGATGTCAAATTCTAAACAAAATATTAATGAATCAAATTAACAACATATAAAAGGATAATATGCTGTGAGCAAGTTGGGTTTGTCCCAGGAATGCAAAGTTGGTTTAATATTAAAAGTAAATAAGTCAACGTAGCTTACCATATTAAAAAAAAGAAGAAAAATCATATGCTCATCTCAACGGACACAAAAAAGCATCTGAAAAATCTACCTTCTATTTCTGATGAAAAACTCATAGCAAATTGGGAAGGGCAGAAATTTTGTTGGACAAAAGGCATCTTTGAAAAATATATGGCTAACATTATACTTACTGACAAAAGACTGATTTCTTTACTCCTGTGTTCAGGAACAAGACAAAATGGAATCCATTTATACCACTTCTTTTCAATATTGTACTGGAAGTTTTATCAGTGCACTAAGGCAAGAAAAAGAACTAAATGCATCTAGATTAATACAGAGGAAGCAAAACTGTTTTTATTTGGCACTAGCATGACTTTCTATGTAGAAAATCTGAGAGAATTTACAAAATAGCTCCTAGAAGTAATAAATGAGATTTCCTAGGCATCAAGATATAAGATCTATGTGCAGAAATCAGTTGTATTTCAATATTTCAGCAAAAAAACAATTGAAAATTAAAAAAAATAACACTATTTAACAATGAATTTTGGAACACTGAAAAAAATAAATTATTAAAAATAAATTAAATTTATTTAATTTAAAAAATAACACTATTTAAAATAGCACCAAAATTATGAAATACTTAAAGAAAAACCTGGCAAAAGATATTCAACACATGGACAACTGAAAATTATAAAGAATTGCGATATTAAAGAAGACCCAAATAAATAAAGAATTCATGCATGGAAAGACTCAGTACAGTTAAGATGTTAAGTCTCTCCAAAGTAATCCATATTGTCAATGCAATCCCAATCAAAATCCCTACATGTTTTTTGGTAGGAATTAATGGGCTGATTCTGAAATTCATATGAAAATGTAAAGGACCTAGAATATAAAAACTGAAAAAGAATAATAAAGCTAGAGAGCTAACATTATCTTAAGAAGTAATAAAACTATAGTAATGAAGACAATATGATATTGGTGTAAAATACACAAAATATCAGTGGAAAAAGAGCCAAGAAATAGACCCATACATATATGGATAACTGATTTGTTTTAAAGATTTTCTTTAATAGAGAGAGAGAGAGAGTAGGAGTAGGGGGAAGAGCAGAGGGAGAAACAGGTTCTCCCTGAGCAGGGAGCCCAAGGCAGGGCTCAATCCCAGGACTCTGGGATCATGACTTGATTTGAAGGTAGATGCTTAATCAAACTGAGCCATGCAGAAGCCCCTAGATAACTGATTTTTGACCAAGGTACTAAGATAATTCACTGGAGGAAGGATAGCCTTTTCAACAAATGTTGCGGGGACAAATGAAAATCATATGGAAAGACATGAATGCAGGAAAGGAGGAAGGGAGGGAGGGAGAAAGGGAGTAAGGAAGGGAGGAATGGATGGAGGAAAAAGAAAGGAGGGGTGGAGAAAGGAAGGAAAACAGAAAAGAAGGAAGGAAGAGGGGATGGAGAGAGAGAAACACACAGAAATTTTGATCCATTCCTTTTACCATATACAAACATTAACTCAAAAGGATCATAAACCTAAAGAGATAATATAAAATTGCAAAATTTCTATAAGAAATAATAAAAGAAAATCTTTTTAATCTTGGATTAGGCCAGAATTTCTTAGATACAACACTAAAACACAATCTATACAAGGAAAAAAATTGATAAGTTGAATTTTATCAAAATTTAAAACTTCTGTTCTTTGAAAGAACTATTAAAACAATGAAAAGACAAGTGGCAGACTTGTTCCTAGTTTGCACATTTTCTATCTGTAAATCATTTATCTAATATAGGATTGGTATCCAGAGTACAGAAAGAATTCTCAAAACTCAGTAATACAAAAACAACCAACTCAATAGCAAATGGGCAAAAGGTTTCAACAAATGTTCCATCAGAAAACATAGAAGGATGACAAGTCCATGATAAGGTGCTCATCAACACAGGCTTTAGGGAAATGCAAATTAAAATGAGATACCACTTCACATCCTTTATAATGACCAACACTGAAAAGACTGATCATACCAGGTGTTAGGCCAGAATGTGAAGGAACTGGAATTCTCATACACTACTACTGGTGGGAATGTAAAATTGTAAAATTCCTTTGCAAAACAAATTTAACAGCTTAAAATCAACACACATTTGCTATTTTGTAGTCCAGACATGGCCTAGTGGGGTGTTCAGGATCTCAAGATCTCACAAAGCTGAAGTCAAGGTGTTGGCCACACTGCATTCCTTTCTGGGAGTCAGGCCTTTTCCAAATTCACATAGTTATCAGAAGACTCAATTTCTTACAATTGTAGGGCCAAAGTCCCAATTTTTTGTTTTTGCTGGTTGCCACCCAAGGGCTGGTCTTAGCTCCCAGGGGTTGCAGACAGTCCCTGGCTATGCAGCCTTTTTTATAGTATGACAGCTTATGTCCTCAAACCTAGCAGAAGAATCTCTGTCTGTTAGGATGGAGTCTTAGCTAATGTAACATAATGACAGCAGTGACTATCCAGTCACCTTTGTCATATTCCATTGGCTAGAAGTATGTCCTGGGTTTTTTTCACACCCATGGGGAGGGGATCATACAAGACTGATCGAGACTGTTGGTCATCTGCAGGTGGATTTGCCACACCAGCTTTTATATTTGTAATAGTCCCAAGTTGGAAACAACTCAAATTGCCCGTCAATAGGCAAAAGAACAAATTGTGGTACATCTATACAGTGGAATACTACTTAGCAATAGAGATAAATGAATGACCTATATGAAACATGAATCAATCTCAAAATAATTCTGAGTGAAAGAAGCTAGGAAAAAACAAGTACAGTATGATTCCATTTACATAAAAATGTAGAAAATTCATAATAATCTATGACAGAAACCATATCAGTGATTGCCTGGGAATGAGAAGTGAAGGCCAGGAGTGCCTGGGCAGGAGAGTGGTATTACAACGAGTTATGAGGAAATGTTGGGGGGGTGACAATGTTAATAGGCTCACAATGTTAATAGTTCACAATGTAAAGAGTAGTGATGGCTACATGACTGTCAGATTATCAAGTTGTACATTTTGAGTTCAATGTATTGTATGTCAATTACACCTCACTAAAGCTGTTTTAAAAATTCTAGCATCTTTTTCCAGAATCAACTCTTTCAAGGTATTCCTGTTTATTAATAAAAGCTTCCCTCTTTCTCACTTTCAAATTCACCAATTTGCTAAAAAGTCCAAGTTAATTTTTTAATAGCAGATTCTATGACTGTGAAACAGGAGCTTTTGTATGCGGTGGAGAAATTGTGGCAACTGTTGGTATGTGGGTACTAAATTATGAAATATCTCTAAGATGGAGTCTGATTGGATTACACTTTCAAGGTTTTGTGTAAGAATCATATGGGCAAACAGAACATTTCAATATAATATAGCTGCACACATACATACACATATGCAGAGAGAGGAAGAGAAAGAGAGACAGACTGAGACTTAGCCCAGCCTGGGGTGGGTCTGAGGCATGCAGAGAAGATTTTGTGGGAAATGATAAATTGAGCTTTAGGAGATGAATAAGGGCTAGCCAGGTGAAGAAGGGAAAAGGCATTCCAGATAGAGAAAATGGCATAAGCAAAGGCAGGTATCGGGGACGGTGAGTGATCCACCCCTCCTGCCATGCCCAAGCCACCAGAAACTTTGGTAGGTACCTGTGAATGTGAATGAAAGTCCCTCCGGGTTTTCCCTGCCTAGAATCTGGAAAGCCACGTACCCTGTGGGCCGGGGCAATATGTCCTTTGTGTGCTTATCCAAGACATATTGTTCCATTTAATCCTCCTCCTGGTAATCATATCTCTGTATCTATCATCTGTATTCCTTGATCCCTGTGCCTCAATGGTCTCAACTTCTGTGAGTTTAAGCAATCACTCTGTACCCTGCAGTAACAATACTAATCCTGTCTCTAGGGTGGGTGCAAAAGCAGTTAAAGATTTAACTGCACCACCCAACTTCCTCACTTTTGAATAATAAAAGACTGGGGCCCTTGACAGTCAAGAGAGAAAAAGGCAGAGCCAGAGGCAAAGGAAAAGGCAGAGGCAAAGGCAAAGAGCCTGCAAAGAGAGACAGAGCAAAGAGAGACAAAAGCAGAGAAGCAGAGAGAAAGAGAGACACAAGAAAAGAGAGCAACAGAAACAAAAGCAGACAGAGAGCAAGAGAGACAGAAGCAGAGCGAGAGGGCCAGAGTCAGAGCTAGAGAGCCAGAGCGTAAGCCTGAGCCTGCTTCATAGACCTCTCCTGACTGACCTCGGGTCTGTTAGCTTGCATCAGAACTCCATGTCCGTGTCATTATTTCACCTGCCAGACATCCCGTGGTTCAGGACCCACATCTCTGCTGAGGCTGGTCCCCGGTGACAGGCAGGGAAGAGCATGTTACATGTGGAGAGGTATTTGGAGTTTGGTAACATTAGGCACAATGTGGGGAGTTGTGGTGGATGAGGTTGGAGATGGTGGGTGAAGGCTGACATGAAGGCCATTATGATTTGGACATTCTCTCATAAGCAGAGATGTTCTCAAGAATTTTAGGAAAGTGAATGATGTCATTAAAGGAAAGTATAATCCCACCTATTGATTCAAAGGGCTTCAGAATATAAATTAACTGTAAGAATAGGAACGAGAAGATGGATTTGAGTTATCTAAAAGATAATATTACAAGTCGTGGTGATCAATTGGCCATAAGTGAAAGAGAGAAGCCTATAGCCATCCCCAAGTTTTTATCCTGTGATGTGAAGAGGCAGAAGGTGGAGGAGGAGAAATGAGTTTAAACCAGGCATGTTGAGTTTCAGATGAATGGGGGACATGGCAGTGAAAATGTTTTTAAGGCAGGTAGAAAAAAGGTCAGAGAATGACAGTATGTGTGGGAGGTAAAACTCCTACAGTGGCAACATTTAAAAAAAAATATGTAGAGAAGAGTACTGGGCTGGAACCAAAAGAACCTTCACCAAGGACCAGAGGTAGAAGAGAAATTCCTATTGAAGACCCAGAATGAATAGCCAGAGTTATAGTGAAGGTAATGAAATAAACTGTCCTGTTCTACTGATTAATGTCTCTGTTCCAAATATATGTGTTTCCTACTCCTCCTTCCCCCATTACCCCTTTTACCCCCAGGTCTTCTGGTTGCAGGAAAAGAAAGCAACAAATGTAACTTCTTTTCCTGAAAGAAAGAGATTAAGTGGAAAGAAGAAAATATATGACAGTTGGTATCAAGGAAATATTTTTGGTTGACTGACATGGTCCTTCTGGGTTTAATTTCTTGGTGACTGCTATATATTTGTTGACAATCTACATGTTTGTCCTCCTAGAAAATCAGAGAAGGGTCAGAGGCCCATCCTCTGTCAGTGTGACCATCAGCGAAGTTCATCTTTCCACTATATTCTAAAAATTCACTGAGGTATGGGATGGGCCATTCACAATGGCACTTTTCACTGTGTAAAAAATAACTCTGTTTTCAATTTGGGCGGGATCATGAAGTTGGCTCTCACTGTACATTGGCATTGACGAAAGGAGGGGGATATCTGGGACAGCTGCTAGATTTTTCTGGTTCCGGTTGCGGAGGATAATAAAAGTGTTAGGAGGTACAATCACTTGGGGCCTTACTGTCCGAACCACCACAGGCAGACTTGAAAACATCTAACTAGCCAGGGAAGTGCCTAGACACCAATGTTTTATACACACATAAGTTTATATAACAACTTTTTTTTTTCATAGGAAGTAAAATCAGTTTCCTTAGAAATCAGGGAGAAACCTATTTAACAACTAGATCCAAGGTCAGGCATCTATCTATGTATGTCTCTATATAGATATAAATACTTATATGTATATATGTTTATGGTGTTTGTGGGAAGAGATGTGTATATAAGTAGTTAGGCCTCAAAACAAGCCTCTTCAAAGGTGAGGCAATAAATATTAAAAAAGAGAGACAGAAGTGATCAATATGTCAAATATAGTCTAGAGGTCCAGTAAGATAAGGTAGCTATTGAATTTTGGCAATATGGACGTCTTCTGTGATCCTAGTGAATTTTAATCAAGTAATATAAGCAGAAGACTGATTTTTTTGTGCAGTGGAATGTAAATGGGAAGTGAACCTAAGAAATAAAGATGGCAAACAATAGACTGTTATCAATAAACAGAAAATATGAATAATATAGTATTTGTTTAGTTTTTAAATATTTTATTTTTAATCTCTACACCCAGTGTGGGGCTCAAACTTAGAACCCCAAGATCAAGAGTCCCATGCTCCAATAATTGAGCCAGCTAGGTGTCCCTGAATAATACAGTGCTGAGGGAACCAGAAACATAGGGTCAAAGGTGGAGATGTATTTTAAAGTAGGAGAGACCCGAGTACATTTCCAGGTTGAGGCAATGCAGCAAATAAAGAGGAAGAAAATAAAATAAAGATATGAGACCATGAGGGGACAAGGTCAAAGATGAAACAGAACACGTTTTCTGGGAGAAAAGAGAAGAGGAACATTGGTGGATGGATGATATCTCATCCTTTAAACATGGAGAAAACATGACACTAAACCAGGCAGATGTAGACATCCATAAAGATCCCTCTCTTTGGTTAATGTCCAGCCTCTGAAGCTCCTGAGGGCTCCCCTCCTTTCCCAGGCTCTTCCTGACTCATATCCTGCCCCTGTCTGCAAAAACTTGCATCCCATAGCCTAACAACTGTGGATGTAATACCATTGATTGAAATGTCATCACGAATACCCCTAATTCAGTTAATTTAGCTTCAAACAATGAAGTAGAGCTCAAAAAATTCAAAGAAACATATTCACTAATTTGTACTTATATTTCTAATTTGTACTTGACATGAGAGCATGAGACCTACTTGAAAAAAAAAAAAAGGAAGCCAACTTCCAAAGTTGCCTCCTGAAGCCGAGCTGTAGTTGAGGCTGTTCATTCTTTAAATTCTGAAGCATCACGCTGAATCTTCTAAAATGTCTGTATTAAGAGTATTGGTCCAGGAGACCAGGCCTTCCACTTCTTCTTCCCACGACTCATCTGCACTATGATCTGGTAAAACTACACTCCTCCACCTCTTCTTTGTTCTTCCAGTCTTCATGACAATATCCATTCCAGTCTGTGAGTTAGCAAAATTTTGAACTGTAAGAGGAAATTTTAAAAAAATTAATAGACATGGTAGGGAACATGATAAACAGAGATGTGATCCTGCATTTATGGGATAATGCCTAAGATCATGTAGTGAAGGAAAGCAACCTTTTAAAACTCTCTGAATTTTACATTTTGCAATCAATTTTTCATAAATCATTCCTTCCATTCTGGTCAATTTTGTTTGATTAGGTAATCCATTTAACATGTATTTACTGAATCCCCACCAACCACTGGTAGGCACGGAAGGGAAACAGGTGAAGGCTTCATTGTGTCTAAATGAAAACAGGCTTAGATTTTGACAGAGGAGAGGCAGTTTGCTGAACAGAGAAGGGCAAAGAAGGAAGGTATGAGCACTCTGGACGGAGAACACAGCACATACCAAGGCACAAAGGTATAAGAGGATTTGGAGGTAATCAGAGTTGACACATCAGCATTTATGCTAAGCCAACTGCTCTGCTAAGCAGTCTCTCTATATAAATAATATTGATAATATTATTTAACTTAGATACGATCCTTGTGACAGGTAAGTATTATTATCCTTATTTTACAGATGAGGAAATTAAGACTGAGTGACCTACAGTAACTTGTCCAAGGACACGCAGCTAATAAGAATTGATCCCAGGTCCATCAGATCCCAAATCCCTGGATTACAGTAGAGTCTGGTGAGACTGGCTAGTTAAGCTGAACACAGATTAGGAAAGTGTCCTATATCATACAAAGAAGATTCATCTTTTTCTTCAATAGGGAAATAAACTAATCACATTTAAAGGAAGAATACAGATATAGTCTCAATTTTATATATAGTCTATATTGCTCAATATTCTACCCAGCATGATGAACTTGCTTTCTAGGAATGCTTAACCCTAATCGTGCTATTTATATTTTGATACAGTTGCCACCTAATTCATTGCCTCGTAAGGGATCCAGGACAAATTTTGTTGTCTCATATGTTCATTTCCCTAATTACATATCAAATAAACCTTGTAATATTCATTGCCTCCTAGGTGTGCTAGGGACAAGGGTTATGAGGGAATTTTTCTTTTTGTTTTATAGAAAGATTTGTAGAGAGCTATGAGTTTAGAAAACTGCCATTATCCTGGGAGAATCTTGAGGTCTCCAATGATTGAGTTTTTAGTTTTCTATTTTAATATTAATCTCTAGCTTTCGTTAGTTTAAATGTAAGTTCTATCTTTCCCTTGAAAAAACCTACTTTATTTTCTTTGAACACATCACTGATGGACTAACTCCACTTCTTACTAACCCCGTTTGAGCTGTTCTCAATGTACATGTTTTTGGGTTCTGAGATTCAGAACCCAATTGAAACCGTTTAAACAATAGGCAAATGTCTTATGTCACAGAGGAGGGAAGTCAGAGGCAGGGCAGGACTGAAGGATCAGGGACTCAACAATATCCTGAAGGACCAGATCTTCCCCCTGCTCTGCTTTGGTGTTATTTTCATCTTCAGACTCACAGAAAGAGAGCTGTAGCCATTCTAGCACTCACATCAGACATGGCAATATCCAGAGGGAAAAAGGGTCTTTCTCTCCAGAGTCTCATTTTTAAGAGTAGGAAAACATCCCCTGAAACCCTCAGCATACTTCCTCTCAGGCGGAATTGTGTCACATGCTGCTCGGAAGTTAGCCTCTGGCACCGGAAATGGGATTACCGTGATGGGCTGTCACCAGTTGTTGGCCAGGAATGGATGTTGAGAGTCAATCACTCTGACCATTTGCCCTCTAGTTTCAGCTCTGTTAAAAGCAAGAACTAACAAACTAAAACAAAACTAAAACAAAACCAAAAAAAAAACCCAAAACAAAACAAAACAAAAACTCAAACCATAAAAACTTCTTAAGAAGCATAAAAAGAAATTCCAGCTAGAGTAGCTGAGCATAATGTAAAACAAATACAAAAATGTTTCATTAGGACACAGAAAAAATATTATTTTGAACTTTCTTCCTCCAGAAAATCTTAAGTATTACAAATCCTTCCAAGAAACCTTGGATTTACTAGTTGGAGTCAATACTAAAGGTGGGAATTCTGTTACTATGTTAACAAAATAACTTATGAAAGCACAAACGCTAATTGCCATATAGTTTATATGCTTTTCTGGGGATGGATCCTGGAAACTCATATATATTTTTAAAATCTGAAAATAACTTAATTGGTAAAGGTATTAAAATTTGTTCTGACTGGTGACCTCTATTATTGCCAAATGGTTGACTTCCATTCACTTCTGTGTCAGCCTGGGTTCAGTTAGGAAAATAAACATTATAGCTAATATAAGAATGAGGAGTTTAATATAGAAAACAGGGATTACACGGGTATGGGGAGACATGGGGGAGTGAAGGTCTAGAAGGCTATAGCTAGAGAACTGGAAAAGCAGTCACTATCTACTTTAGCCTGATGTGGGAAAACCAGGAGTTCATAGAGGAAGTACAAGGAGCTGTACACATCTAGCCCAAAGTGGGACAAAAATTGAGAGTTCATGGAAATATCTGTGAATCCATCATATCTGTAAAGCGAGTGTTTGTGAAGAGTTGCATGGAACTGCAGACTGAGGAAACTGCCAATTTCTCAGGAATTAATGACTTCTTCCTCCCACCTCCTAAACCTCTGATGAATTTTTCTCATTAACAAACTATGATATGCTAATCCCCTCTACAAAAGAGGTGCACAGAGTTTGTTTCTTTTTCAACTGAGTCATGCTTCCCTTTCATATGTTGTATAAGTCCACTATTACTACATAATAAGCAACCACAAAATCCCAGCAGCATACAACAAGCGTTTGTTCAGATCACACATCTGCAGGTCCACTAGAGACTGGCATATCTGGGCTGGGGATGGCTGGGAAGGTTGTCCAGGGAAGCTCAGCTCTATGGCTTTCATCTTTCTCTGTGACCATAAGCCTAGTCTAGGCATGTTCTTGTGATGGTGGCAGAAGTAAAAAGAGCAAGCCAAATAGCACAAGCCATTTACAAACTCTGGACATACCACACCCACCAATATTCCACTGATCAAAACAAGTCACATGGCAAAATTCAAAGTCAAGGGTCAAGGGAGTACATTTTGCCTATGGAAGTAGAACAGGATAGTGAATATTTCTTTTCTTTTCTTTTAAGATTTATTTATTTATTTTCAGGGGTAGAGAGAGAGAGAGAGAGCATGGGATTGGGGCAGAGTGGGAGGGAGAGAAACTCAAGTAGACTCTATGCTGACTGTGGAGACCAATCTGGGGCTCAATATTACAACCCTGAGATCATGACCTGAGATGAAATCAAGAGTCAGGTGCTTAACTGACTGAACCGCCCAGATGCCCTATGGATAGTGAATATTTCTGAACAATCTAACTACTATAACCTCTTATGGATGGTCTCTCCTCTTAGCTGTAAGATTAGACACAAAATATAGTTCACCCCATTTTCAACGATGACAGACTCAGCACTGGAGATCTAATCAGTTTCTAGACATTCCTTAAAGTGTTCTCTCTTCCAGCTCACCTTTCTTACTAGTCTCACTCATCAAAGGTTTATTTACCTTCTTCCAGGATCAGAGCTGCCAAAAGCAAAAAATTCGACTTCACTCTAGTATTCATTCACTCATTCATTCATGAACACTAAATGGCTACTAGACGAAGTGCTGTGCTATGGCAGATTGAAAGGTAAGGCCCCCCTTTCCTCAGGAGGTCATTTTCTAAGGAGACTGGCAATAAAGAGATTTATATAACATAGCATACAGTAAGGACAAACTCTAAGGTGATCATCATGATCTCACATTCCAGTGTTCACATCTTTATGTAAACCCCTATATTTTAAGTGTGGTTGGGACCTATTATTTATTTCTAACCAATAAAATGACAGTGGTGATAGAATCTCACTCCCATGATTATGTTATATTATATGCCATCAGACTCTCCTTGCTGGCTGGATGAGGTAGGGGGCCAATGGAAAAGCCCATGTGGCAATAAACTGTAGGTAGCAGCCTCTAGGAGCTAAAGGAGGTCTTCAGCACACAGCCAGAAAGAAGCTGGGTCCTCAGTCTTGAATGGAAGAAAGGGAATTCCATTAACAACCTTAGAGAGCTTGAAAGGAGCCCTTCCCTGTGCAAGCCTCCAGATGAGACTGCAGCCCAGCTCACACCTTGATCACAGCTTATGGGATCCAGCTACACTGTGCCTGGACTATGGGTACAAAGAAACTGTGGAACAATAAGTATGTGTGGTTTTAAGTCATTAAGTGTGTGGTGACTTGTTACAAAGAAATAGAAAACAAATAGGGAATGATATGGATGATTTCTTTTTCAACTGAGTCATGCCTTCCTTTCACATGCTGTATAAGTTCACTACTGCTACATAATAAGCATCCACAAAATCTCAGCGGCATACAACAATGAGCATTTGTTCAGATCACACTTCTGCAGGTCCACTAGAGATTGGCTTATCTGGGCTGGGGATGGCTGCAGGGAAAACTTCCTAGAGAAGGTAATACCTGAGCTGAATCTCAAAGGTTGGGTAGGTAATAGAAAGGAAAGGAAGAAAGGGAGTTTGGAGTGGGGATGTGAAGAAACACAGCATACTGGTCAAATTTTTTTGAAATGAGGAAGGAAATAGTCATGAATAGGTCAGTGTGATGTTTAGGGTATGATTGGAAGACTGGGAAGAGATGTCACTGAAAAGGCAGACAGATATCAGAGTATTAAGGACTTCGCCATGTCAAAGAGTATAAATTTTATCCTGAACAAAATGGAGAACAAAGGATTTTAGACTCAGAAAAACATAAGCAGATGTGAGCTATAGAAAGAAGTATGACAAAGCATGAACAGGAATTATTGTAATCATCCACTGGACCAAAAGATCTCTTCCACTGGTATAGATGTGGGGGTGTGGGGAGGAGAGAGATTGCAGAGAACAGAGAGTTCATGGAGGAAGCAGAGTCTGGCTAGAAAAGGCAGCATGTCTTACCAAGGCTTGCAGTACCCTGAAATGTAGAAGGCAGAGTGGCATAGAGACGATGGAGGCTGGTTAAGTCAGATGAGGGAATCTGAATGGTACACCAAAACAGGAAGGAGGAAGAGAAGTAGAATCCGCCATAGAAATGCCAAGTCAGAGATATGGAAACAAGGCTCTTGGAAAACCACTGATGAAGTCTGCTGCCTGTGCCTGGCATATCTATGCTTTTGTGTTTGAAGGACAGGGGTCAGTGAAATGTGATAACTAAGACTTTCAGTACTTCCCTGTTCACAAAGAATGTTTACATACATGGAGTCACTTAGTCACAAGAACCCTGTGTGTTAGGGCAGAATATTAGGAACAAGTATTTACTAAACATCTATGTATTCAGTATTGGCTGAAGATGTAGAAACTGAAACTCAGGAGTTAAATGCCTTTCTTGTAACTGCACAGACCTGGTATCTAAACACAAGTTCTCTGACCCCAAATGTCTGCTTTCCCCTCTATACTAGCTGATTTCTATTATAAATTGCCAACTCTCTTCCTGCTCAAGACTCTCCCTCGACTTATCCCAAGTATGTATTATGTATGCATATATGTATGTATGTATTTATCTTTCTTTTTTTTTTTTAAGATTTTGTTTATTTGAGAGAGAGAGCAAGGGAACACAAGCAGGGGGAATGGCAGAGGAAGAGGGAGAAGGGGACCCCCCCTGATTTGGGGCTCAATCCCAGGACCCCAAGATCATGACCTGAGCCAAAGGCATACAATTAAGTGAATAGGCCACCCAGGTGCCCTCCCCCAAATATTTCTTTAAAAAACATTAGTTTTAAAAAATATCACCCAAAACAATTCAACTAACATTATTCCTTTCTTTTCAACCATATTGCATATATCTCTGTATCTACAATAATCTTTAGGGATCAGTTTATTTGGCATTTTTCTTGTTTTGAATGCTTTTATATGCCTTGAAACTTAGACTTAGATTTTCAAATTGTACATTAACCTATTAAAGGGTGGTGAGCTTCAAAGGGTAAGTGATTCAATTTTCTTTCCAAGCTCCAATTCCTATGTAAGTAATTTACTGAATTTATTTCGTTAGTCAGAAAGAGTTGAAGCAGCCTTAAAAGGAAAACTACAAGATTAGGCCCCACAGATTTGTATTTACCTGAAGTGAAAAAAATTTTAATTTATTATTATAACTATTATTCTAGTTCTAAAAACAAAGCAACACAAATAGGCTGAACTGAATGTACCTGGAGTTGGGTAGTGTTGACCTCTCTTAGTTGGATAATTGGCTTTGGAAGGCTTTCTACTTTCTCTGGCCAGCCTGGCCACGGTAGTAGCATACCTAGAATGAGAAAAAGAAGAAGTCATCTAAATTTCCAAATGAATTCTGGGACGTACACATCACTTTTGAGAAAGAAAAAGCAAATATATGAAATTGGACAGACGAGCAGAGCAGTGGGGTTTGATTGTGGTGCCCTTCTGAGTGCTCCCCTACCACAACGGTCAATAGAAATCATCCCAGTATGCTCCCTAGCAGAGTAGTTATTAGAAAAACAAACAAATATGGTGTAAGATGAATACTATAAATATAATAAAAGCATC
>PITA01032147.1:0-14275 GCA_004023965.1 Spilogale gracilis
CTGCACTTTCATTTTTAACTGAGTAAAGCAGACTGGCCTCTCCTCAGTGGGTGGGCATCATCCGACACATTAAAGGTCTGAATAGAACAAAAGTCGGAGGAAGGCTGAATCCCCTCTCTCTGCCTGACTGTTGCTGAGCTAATACACTGGTATTCTGCCCTTGCACAGGGACTTACAACACTGGCTCTTATGGTTCTCAGATCTTTGGACTTGAACTGAAATGTATACCATTAGCTTTACTGGGTCTCTGAATAACCCTAATACATCACAGAAGGACAAAAGTTAAGAACTCATCAGAGCTAGAGAGTATTATGCTAAGTGAAATAAGTCACAGAAAGACAAGTACCATGATTTCAGTCAGATGTGGAATTTAAGTAACAAAACAAACAAGGAAAGTGAAAAAAAAAAAAAAAGAGAGTGAGAGGCAAACCAAGAAACAGACTTTTTTTTTTTTTTAAAGATTTTATTTATTTATTTGACAGAGAGAGAGATCACAAGTAGGCAGATAGAGAGGAGGAAGCAGGCTCCCCGCCAAGCAGAGAGCCTGACGCGGGCCTCGATCCCAGGACCCTGAGATCATGACGTGAGCCGAAGGCAGAGGCTTTAACCCACTGAGCCACCCAGGTGCCCTTGAAATACATTTTTAACTGTTTTGAAAAATGAAAATGCAAACATTCAAACACACAGGTCTGTGCTGCCAGAAAAAATTATTTTTATGCAGACCTGAGGTTTATGCTTTAGCTGCCATCTCTATGCATACATATGAATTTCCTGAAAATGTGTCAGAGATTTGGAAAGATGAACCAAACCTCAGTTAAATACTTTTAAAATCCAGGTATGTATACTTTAAAAAGTCATGCATGGGAACAAGTACACCATTACAGCACACGTGCTTCGTGCTCAATTAACTGTGGAGTTGACTCAGGTCTCCCTGCTGGGTAGGCGGTCCTTGTCACGGCCTGAGTCAATGCAAGTTCTTGCGTAACTTTCTCACGTGATGAAACACTAGCACCTTGCTATTGGAGTGTGGTTCACAGAGTAGCGGCAAGAACATTATCCCAGGTCCACCACCCTGCACCTACTGAAGTTAACAGTGCTTTCCAAAGCCAGAAGCGCCTTTAAATCACAAAGCCAGTCTTTAATATTAAAGTTTAAATTCTGATCTGGCATGTGTCAAGTGGGACCTGAGATTCTGCACCAGTCTCTCCCAGGTGATGCCCCTTATTGCCAGATGGAGAACCCCACTGTGAGCCTGCGCAAGGTGCGGCATGTGCTGGAAGTCAGGGCAAGCTCTGTCCAGCGTTTACCATCAAGAACAGATAGGTAAATAGATACTAAATCTTGTCCGCTTCACTTTGAAACAAAAATGTCCTACTTCTCTTTCAAGCTTTGGGGTTTACTGAAAGAATATCCTGAGGTTTCAGGATAAACTGTTTAAAATAAAACAATGTTCACCAGCATATCTCTGTGTGAATTAATATTACTAAGCTACTGTAAATCGAAACAAAATACTGAAACAAAGAGCTGAGGATGGTAGGACTACAAGCATAATTCAGATTCCCAACTTCACAATCTTGTGTTTATTCAACAGCTCCTTTATTACTGAAGGACTTTATAATTGTTAGCTATTTAAAAACAAAACAAACCCAAACAAAACACCCGTGGTGTTAGAAAGAGCAACCAGCTACTGGACTGATATGATTAAAGCTTCACACACCTTTTTCATTTGTTCATTCAGCATGTATTTACTAAACTAATTATATGTACCCAGCACTACTTCAGGGCTTAACATACTAAGAACACCGGGTCTTAATGGAGCTGATTTTCTAACACAATTACATTTTCATAAAACTCTTAGCATGTAGAGAGGGAAGCCAACTAATAAGAAGTATATTTAGATAAAGTATGTTTAAATAAGTATCCTGGATGTTTAAACACCATCACCCAATGGTAGACTAGCTACTCTAAAACACTTTGATGGAATTTAACAGGATCAAAGTCAATTGGTAAAAATCAAATGTTATGGAGCATCTGATACCTCAGTTGATTGAGCACCCAAGTCTTGATTTCAGCTCAGATCATGACCTCGGGGTCATGAATTTGAGCACCACCAAGGCTCTGGCCTCAGCAGGAAGTCTGTTTGGGATTCTCTCCCTTACCCTCTGGCCTCCCACCCTGGCATTCTCTCTTTCTCTCTCTCTCTAAAATAAACAAGTAAATCTTAAAAAAAAAAAAATAAAAACAAAAACAAAAAAATACCATATATTATGTTGAGGTTGAATAAGCTTCAGAAACTAGAGCAGGAACGAGATAGCTGACAGGAAGGCAGAAAGCATAACGGAACCAGACTACAGTCTGACTAGGTTCGAATCCCAGCTCCACCACTAACTGGCTGTGACATCTAGCAACTTACTTCATCTCCCCACACCTCAGTGTCCTCAACTGTAAAATTAAGATAACAATGGTACTTAAGTTAAAAACCCACTTGACACTAGAACTTACAGCAATCTGTTAACTTCAGCAGCTCTTGTGTAAAGAAGGGACTTCCCTATCTCTAGGGAAAGTTCAAGCAAAGTCTGAACAACACTCTGATAAAGGCATTATAAAGGGAATTTCCATCTCAGTAAGAGATTACACTTGCTTCCAGCCCCTGAAACAACCTTTCCCAATATTTCACTAAAATAACCCTGCGTCCCCAAGTCCAATACCAAAGATACAGAAAATACAGAGGACAGAGACAGGCTAATAATCCATGGGGTTGCAATCAACAAAATTCACATTGTGGCAAACTCTACTACCCACTTAATATCATAAACAGGGAGGAGAAAAAGAAGAGAGAGACAACTGCAGGAGGAAACTAGCTAGAAGAGATTTGTGAAAACATACCAATAATAACAATAACATAGACTTTATATGGTTCCTGTTTCACAAAAACTAAGACAATTAGAAATGTGAATACTCACTGGCTATTTTACAGTGCTAAAAACTGCTTTCTACTAAGATAATGGTATTGCTCTCCTTTAAAAGAAATTCTTACAACCTATATACTAAACTATTTATGGATGACATGATAGTACTCCTGAGGTTGGTGTCTAATATGTGAGAACACGCTTTCTGTTTTCTGCTTTGTATATCCTTTTCAGTTGTCGGCTTCTCTGTACACATATTTCATACTTTCACATATGGGTGGAATGTAACAGTAAGAGATATAGATGAGGCCTGCCCATGAGGTCAAATGAGTGAAACTGGAAGATGAGCTTATGGCCATTTACTGTGTTATTTGGCCCTCATTTCTAAAGTGTGAAACTTTCAAAAAATCAAAAACCCATGAAAACATAATAACAGATACAAGCTCACAGAAATGTTAATTCCAGACACAGTCCTTCTCCCCCTAAAAAACAGAGAAGTAGCTACAGAGTTCATACAACTGTTCTAAGTATTTACTTGGTAACCAATGGATGGCTAGCAAGGCTAACGCCTCAAAGTACCTCCGAAGACATAACTCTCCCCCTCACTGTCTACTCCAACCAGAAAACTTACCTCCCACTAAGTCACTTTCTACACCAACTCTGAGGCTACAACCCCCGGAAAACAACTGGGAAGAAATAAACACGCCACACACAGAACAGCATACACCAACTGGCAAAGGGAGGACAAATGTGGATCCAGATATTCAGTCAGTCCAGGAGTTTTATAATTCCCTCACACTTCAAAACCAAGGAGTAAGGGTAAAGAAAGGTCCCATTTAAACCAACCAAAACCTACACAAATGAAACCTTCTTGGGTTCTAGAAATTGGGTTGGAAAACAGAATCAGCCCACCTTCAGGCTAAAATTAACAAGTACCTATAGGATCCACCTGAGGGACACAAGGCTAAGAAGCACACCCTCTTGGGAAGCCTGGGTGGCTCAGTTGGTTAAGCAACTGCCTTTGGTTCAGGTCATGACCCTGAAGTCCTGAGATCGAGTCCCATATCGGGGTCCCTGCTCAGCAGAGGGGGGGGGCCTACTTCTCCCTCTGACCTCTTCCCTCTCATGCTCTCTCCCTCTCATTCTCTCTCTCAACTTAAAAAAAAAAAAAAAAAAAAAAAAAAGCACAGCCTCTCTGAGAGCAAACAGCGTGCCTCCATGGGTGCTCCCTGCACCTCTACTCTGCTTCACTTCTCTGAAGAGACATATCACATGAAAGTAGGTCTATTTATTTATGACCTGATGCCCCTACTGAGATAGATTCATGAGGTGAGGAATCCAAATTGGTCTTCTTTGCTAGAATATAGACTACATTACGGAATACACAACACAGGGTATAGAAAAGAGCCTATAATATAGCAGGTACTCAATAAATATCTGCCAGTTTAATGAATAAGAAAAAACAGTAACAGTGACACCGGGGTAAGGAATAGGTTATGCTAAAATTTCAGCCAAAGAGCTAAATCAAAACTATGAAATGGCGTGGCGCATGGCTGGCTCAGTCAGTAAGAGTATGTGACTCCTGATCTTGGGGTCACGAGTTCAAGCCCTACATTGGGTATGGAGCCTACTTTAAAAAAAATAAAGTACTAGACCACCTGGGTGGCTCAGTTGATTGTCTGCCTTCGGCTCAAGTCATGATCCTGGAGTCCTGGGATCAAGCCCAACATTGGGCTCCCAGCTCAGCACAGAGCCCACTTTCCCCTCTGCCCCTCACCCCACTCATGTTCTCTCTTGTTCGCTTGCTCTCACTCTCTCAGATAGAGAGGTGGATAAATAAATAAAGTTTTTTTTTAACTGTCAAATGAACTTAGTAACAAGCATCATCAGTGGAAGATGAGAAAATCATCTACCTAAAAAAGAAAAAAAACAAACAGAAAGTCACTGGGAAAAATGAATATACTGAAAAGAGAACAGTCTAACATCCAAGAAAAACAAAGAATGATTAAAAATGAACCAAAAAATAAAGTAACTAAAAGATGTACTAGAATCTTAACAGAAATTTTATGCACAAAACACTGAATTAAAAACATAAGGGAGGAAATTCAAGAAACTAAAGGCAGCAAAGAAAAAGAAGATACAAAAAGCAAAGAACAGACATCCAGCCTGAATGTTAACAGGTGATCCTAATTTGGAGGAGAAGAAACTCAAACACAAGTAAAATCAAAGCCATAACTGCAGAAAACTTCAGAACTGAAAAAGACCTTAATAAACCAATAAAAAAAAAAACACCTCATCAAATTACAGGCAAAATCATAAAGAAAAAAGTATAGTGAGGAACACCTAAATCATAATGGTTAAAGGAAAAAGTCTAATGAACAAAAAAGAAAAAAGTAAGGGTCCTCTCAGGTAACCATGTTCTTACACCATATACAAAAATAAATATGAAATGGATTAATGACCTACAAGTGCAACCTGAAACCATAAAACTCCTAAAAGAACGCACAGGCAGTAAATTTGGAGTTCAGTCTTAGCAATATTTCTTTGGATCTGTCACCTCAAGCAACAGCAACAAAAGCAAAAAATAAACAAGTGGGACTACATAAAACCAAAAAGCTTCTGCACAGCAAGGGAAACCATGAACAAAATGAAAGGGCAACCTAGTGAACAGCAAATGATATTTGCAAATGATATATCCAATAAGAAGTTAATATTCAAGGGGCACCTGGCTGGCTCAGTCAGAGGAGCATGCGGCTCGATCTCAGCGTTATAAGCTCAAGCCCCACACTGGGCATAGAGATTGCGAAAAATAAAAGCATTTATTTAAAAAGCTTATATTCAAAATATGTAAAGAATTCATCAACACCAAAAAAACCCACATGTGATCAAAAAAGAGGCTGAAAACCCATTTTTTCCGACGAAGACATGCAGATGGCCAACAAACACAAGATGCTCAACATCACTAGTCATCAGGGAAATGTAAGTCAGTATCACAATGAGATTTCACCTCACATCTATCAGCATGGCTAAAATAAAAGAACTAGCAAGTGTTGACCAAGATGTGGAGAAGAGAACTCGTGTGCCCTATTGGTAGGAAATGTAAATTAGGGCAGTTATTATGGAAAACAGTATGAAGTCTCCTCAAAAAAATTAAAATAGAACTACCATAAGACCCAGAAATTCCACTTCTAGGTATTTATCTGAAGACAATGAAAACGCTAACTTCTAAAGCTATCTGCACCCCCAGGTCATTGCAGCATCTACAACAGCCAAGATAGGGAAGCAGCCCAGTTCACTGAGAGATGAATAAAGAGGAAATGGTATATACACACAATGGAGTATTATTCTGCCATAAACAAGAATGGAATCTTGCCATTTGTAATAACATGGATGGACCCAGAGGGTACTGTGCTAAGTGAAAGAAGTCTGAGAAAGACCAGTTGTATGATTTCACTTATATGGGGAATCAAAGAAAAAGGAAAAAATCAAACAAAACAGAATTGTAAATGTAGAGAATATAGAAAGTGGTAGTTGCCAGGGGCAGTGGGTGGGGTGGGGGGACAGGGAGAAGGGAGGGATGGGTGAAATAGGTGAAGGGGATTAAGAGGTACAAACTTCGAGTTTTAGAATCAGTCATGGGGACTGTAAAGCATAGGAAATACAGTCAATAATATTGTAATATCTGTGTATGAGGACAAATGATAACTAGACCTACCACGGTGAGAATTTTGCAATGTATATACACGTCAAATCAAAATCAAATCACTATGTTTCACACCTGAAGCTAATGTAACTTTGTATGTCAACTATTCTTCAATTAAAAAAGGAAAAGAACAAGCTGAAAGAGTATGGCTTAGTAGAATTCATTACCACTCCTGCAAGTAAGCCAAAAAGCATGTGTCTTATTTCTACTGATTAAATGTTCCTTTCTAGTGGCATTACAGAGCACCATAAATAGAAGTAATTATTATTAAATATTATCAAGAATATGTCACTTCACTAATTCAATTCATATCACACTACCAAAATTTCTAACAGAAATTTTAAAATAAATGCCACACACATACATACTCACACAGGCTCATTTTGCCCCTTACCTAAAGACCTGCAGACTGAAATGGTTGCTTCCTCCAAAAGCTTCAGCTCAGTGCTGGAGAGACAGAAAAAAAGGTAATTAATAACTACAACACTAAATTTGTACACCCTAACCAGTTAAAGGAATATATAAAAATAAGGAGAAAAAAATTTATGAAAAAAATACAGTTATATAGTGGTAAACAATAAAATCAACAAGATAAAGTTAAGCTTCTATTTTCAACACGAGTAGAAAATGTACTATGATTCTCAATATGAGAGGTTTTTGGGGTTTGGGTTTTTTTTTTTAAGATTTCATTTATTTTTTTGACAGAGAAAGAGCGAGAGAGGAACTTCAAGCTGGGGGAGAGGGAAAGAGAGAAGCAGGATTCCCGCTGAGCAGGGAGCCCAATGCGGCGTAGATCCCAGGACCTTGGTATCATGACCTGAGCCAAAGGCAGATGCTTAACAACTGAGCCACACAAGTGCCCCTCAATATGAGAGTCCTAAAAGAGAAGCACTCGAGAAGTCCTACCTTTCAGGCACTGGGGCAGAGAGAAGGGAGGAATGGAGAGACTTAGAAAAATGCAAGAAAGTCACTGCAAAGTACCAAGCACAGAACAGGGGCCCCAGCTGTCTGGTTCTAAGGGGTTATAGTTATTTGGGGAAAATGCCATTATTTTTTTTTTTAAATGCCATTATTTTTAGGAGATACATGGAATCTCATGATACCTAAAATACCTTCAAATAGATCAACAACAAAGGAAGGAACAAGGGAAGAAAAGAGAGAGAACATACACATAAGCTTCAATAATTTATAAACATATAGAAAAACGGAAACAGAGACAAAAAAAAAAAAACAGAGGAAAGCTTTATGACACTGGATTCAGCAATGAGTTCTTAGATATAACACCAAAAACAAAGACTTTAAAAGAAAAAATATGTAAGTTATGGCTTTACCAAAAGTAAGAGCTTTTGCACATCAAGGGATACTATCACAGAGTGAAAAGTCAACCCAACAGAATGGGAGAAAATATTTGCAAATCATGTATCTGGTAAGAGACTGATATCTGGAATATACAAAAAACAAAAAATCTGACTCAACAACAACAGAAAACTGCACAAAAGCAATCCAATTTAAAAATGGGCAAAGGATTTAAACAGACATTTCTCCAAAGAAGACATACAAAAGGCTAACAGGCATATGTGAAAAGATGTACAGTAACACTAGTCATTAGGAAATGTAAAACAAAACCACAATGAGATACCAACTTCACACCTATTAAAATGGCTATTAGAAAAAAAAGGAAAGAAAGAAAAAGTAAATGTTGGAGGGGATGTGAAGAAACGGGGACCCCTGTGCATTGCTGGTGAGCATGTAAAATGGTATAGGTGCTATGAAAAAGAGTATGGCAATTTCTCAAAATATTAAATATAAAATTGCTATGTGATCAAGCAGTTTCCCTTCTGGATACACATTTACCCAAAAAGGGTTGAAAGCAGGGATTCATAATAATATCTGTATACCACATTCACCATCATTCACAATAGCCAAAAGCTGAAGTGACCAAAGCGTCCATCCATGGATGAATCATGTACAAAATGTGGTACATCCATAAAATGAAATATTATTCAGCCTTTTTTAAGGAAAGAAATTCTGACATGTGTTACAACATAGATGAACCTTGAAGACATTATGCTAAGTGAAACCAACCAGCCACAAAGACAAATACTGTATGATTCCACTTACATATGGCTCCTAGACTAGTCAAATTCATAAAGAGGAAAGTAGAATGGTGGCTACCAATGGTGAAGTTGGAGGCAGGGGAGATGGGAAGTTAGTGTTTAATGGGTAGAGTTTTAGTTTGGGAAGATGAAAAAGATCTAGAGATGGATGGTGGGTTAAACAACAAAGTGAACATATTTAATGCCACAGAGGTATCCATGTTTAAAATGAGGGGCACCTGGGTGGCTCAGTCGGCTCAGTGTCCAACTCTTGGTTTTGGCTCAGGTCATGATCTCAGGGTCGTGAGACTGAGACGCATGTTGGGCTCTGCACTCAGCATGGAGTCTGCTTGAGATTCTCTCTCCTTCTCCCTCCACCTCTCCCCACGCTGCACTCTCTCTTCCCCTCTCTCTAAAATAAATAAGCAATTGCACTATTGGGTATTTACCCCAAAGACACACATGTAGTGAAAAGAAGGGCCACATGTACCCCAATGTTCATCGCAGCAATGGCCACAATGGCCAAACTGTGGAAAGAGCCAAGGTGCCCTTCAACAGATGAATGGATAAAGAAGATGTGGTACATATATACAGGGGAATATTACGCCTCCATCAGAAAGGATGAATACTCAACTTTTGTAGCAACATGGATTGGATTGGAAGAGATTATGCTGAGTGAAATAAGCCAAGTAGAGGAAGTCAAGTATCACATGGTTTCACTTACCTGTGGTCCATAAGGAGTAATACAGAGGACAGTAGGAGAAGGAAAGGAAATACGAACTAGGGTAAATCGGCGAGGGAAACGAAACATAGAGACTTTGGACTCAAAAACGAACTGAGGATCTTGGAGGGGAGGGAGTGGGGGGGATGGGTGAACCTGGTGGTGGGTACTGAGGGCACGTATTACATGGAGCACTGGGTGTGGGACATAAACAATGAATCTTGGAACACTGAAAATTAATTAATTAATTAAATATAAATTAAAAATCGTTAAAAATAAAAATTTAAAAATAAAAATTAAAAATAAATTAAAAATTAAAAAAGAAAATTTTTAGAATTTTAAAAAATTTTTTAAAATGTAAAAAATAAAAAATTTAAAAATGCTTAAAATGATCAATTTTATGTTGCGTGTATTTTGCCACAATAAACATAAAAGCACATTCCAAATCCAATTCCAGCTCAACTAGTCATGAGCTACGTGACTTGTGCTAGTTTCTTAACTCTTTATGTCTTCATTTCCTCATTTACACAAAAGAGGTGATAATGAGCATGCCTGCTCCACCAGCATCATCATCATTCAATTACCTAACACACATGAAGTGCTTAGAACAGTGTCCAGCACAAAGTAAAACTTCAGGAAATGATAGCTAGTATTGATTCCAAAAGGTAGTGGGCTTTTCCCCCAGTTAATTAAAATAATACTTTACACTTATATAACCCTTTAAATGTTTTTCACAGCACTTTCAAATTTATTAGCACATTTAAATCCCATGGTGACCTCTTCTAATAAGAACAGTTGTAAGCCCTCTTTTTATGTATACATAAATAGATATGGAATGTATTATTAACATTGATTTCACCTGCTTCACTTTTCTAATGTGGTTGTTGGAAAACTTTAAATTGCATGTGTCTCCCCGGGTATTTGCATGAGAGTTGCTCCAGAACCTGTCTCCCGACAACTGAAAACAGTATCATGTCTTATTAAACACACACACACAAAGCTAAAACCTATTCATTACTTCAGTGAACATGCCATTACCTTAGGAATCTCAAATTATGTTCATATGTAAAAAGATAAATGCCTTTTCAAAGTTAAATCTATAAGATTCTCCCAAGATTGAAGGTTTTTTTTAGGCACAATAACCCAGAAATGGCCCTACAATAAACCGTGTGTGGGTCTCTAGTCTTTGTCACCATATTTTTATATTATTTACAAAAATATTTTTAGTGTCTGCCCGCCTCACAATGTCAGTCTGCTGATCTCCCATTAAAGAATCTTTACCATCCCTGCTCACAGGGTTATTTAGAATGACCCCACTCCCTGGTCACTGCTGACTCAATCAGGGATAGAAATCTAATGCAAGCCACTCCAGTCCTGGGGAATTTGGATCTGAGATGGAAAAACAGGTTTTCCACACACCTGGAACTTGGCTGCAAAGCTGAGGGTTATGGGAAACCATCCTTTATCCACTGAGAAGCAGAGAAAGCCGGTTAGTAAGAAAAATGAATAAAAGAGCTTTGAAGAGAAAAGCAGAGACTAACAGAAAGGACTCTCAGGATTCTTGCTGGCCTTCCAGTTCCTGGGGTCAGTTCTTCCTAAAGCCTAGCTATGTGCTTGATCTTGGATTTAATGAGACATCCCTGTGCCCCTTCACATATGCCCCTCTTTCTACCATATGTTAGATCAATTGATTTTTGTTAATAACCAAAAGACTTCTAATTAATAAATCACTGTGGTCAGATTTAATAATATACATTAGTAGTTGGCAAGAAGTAGAAACTATGAATTACTCAATTTATTGGTTACTCAGGCAAAAAATAAAAGAGGTATAAATGCAAAAGACTGTAAATAGCTTTATGAGGTTAAGAACTAGACCACATGCATAAAATCTGTTTCAGTGGTGCTTCTATTTTCTTCAGTCAATAACACTCTTCTAAACTGACTGCAACCAAGAGCTTCAATTATATATATGTGGCTACAACCTTCAAAAGCTTCTACGGCCTGTTCATTCAGCTGGGTTCTCTGAAAGATCCTGCCTCTGCCTTCAGGTTCCACGTAGAAATAAAGAAGTAGACAGACTACTTGGTGGATGGGAAACCCCAAGATCAAGGCTATCCTTGCATAAACTTGCATCCAACCAACCCAGGAGTGGTCAAGGAAGGCATCCCCGAGGAAGTGAGTGCAAAAGAAATCAGTCTGGCAGAGGAAGGGAGGGAAAGGGGAGGGCTTTCCAGACATGAGTAACAACTCATGCAAAACACATGGCCATGGGGCGCCTGGGTGGCTCAGTTGGTTGGGCGACTGCCTTCGGCTCAGGTCATGGTCCTGGAGACCCGGGATCGAGTCCCACATTGGGCTCCCTGCTCGGCAGGAAGCCTGCTTCTCCTTCTCTCACTCCCTCTGCTTGTGTTCCCTCCCTGGCTGTGTTTCTCTCTGTCAAATAAATAAAATCTTTAAAAAAAAAAAAAAAAAAACCACATGGCCATCACAGAGAGCCGGGCACATTGTGGGAAGCAGAGGTTAATTCACAGTGGAGAATGGTAAACCAGAATACCAGAAAAGTACACTAAGTGGCTGAAGTCTGGAGTTCGGTTTCTCAACTTGTTCTCAACAGAAAGGGACCGAATGGTCCCAAAACAGGGTTCTGATTTAATTTTCATACAATATTAGCTTGAAAAAATGATTAATTCCAACATCTATTAGTGAGGCTGGTTTGGACATCACTTCCTCCAAGAAATCTTCTTTGATCGCGTAAGACCAGGTCTCTGGTCTCTGCCCCAAGAGCACGCATTATAAAACTGAGCAGTTGGTGGCAAATTTGCCCAATCCCTTGTCTATGCCTCCCTCTGCTCCAAGACTGTGGGTTCCTCATTCATCATGGCATTGCCAGCCTGGTACAATGCAGGCACATAATAAAAATGTTCTGACTGAAGGAATGCCATTGTCAGACACTTTGTTAGAGGACAAAGCTAATTATTTCCCCCTATTCCTCCAGAAACACTTCACACTCTTCAGCCCTCAAAGCAAGCAAGCTCTGCCTCAGAGCTTAAATTTTTATTAAAAAATTTTAAATATGCTTATTCCAAGTGTGAACTAATATTTCTATCTGAAGCAGTATGATTTCTTTGTCACTCAAGGATGGGAAAAGATGGGAAAGGCAGGGGAATCAGCACCCCACTCTTGGAAAGCTCCCTCTTGCAGTAAGCCAGCCAGCACCTGCCGGCGGCGTGCGATCAGGCCCAGCAGGCCAGGGTCCCTTCCACAGGGCTGTGAGTTCAAGGAGCACCACTGCCGCCGCCCCCTCAGCAATCACCACTTTGGGTCAGAAGCATCTCCGGTGCCCAGATGACAAGCGACAGGCAGCCAGGGAAAATGTCTCATTCACCCATGCATCCCAGAAGAAAAGCACTTGGTCGTGACCCAGTAAATCACAGGTTCGTGGAGCTGTGTTTGTAGCAGGACGAGTATAGCTCCCGCACGCTGAAGTGTCACTTATTTTTCAGCCACACTGCCCCTGCCAAAAGCAACACGCCGATTGTTGTAATAGAATTCACCTTCCTTTCATCCTTCCATCCTCCAACTTTCTAAACTTCTTGGAACATTTTAGGAATAATCTTTGTTCTCATTTGCTCGATTTAGAGCTAAAATGAGGTGGTAAGCGACCAGGGTGGTTGCCCCGTGTTCTAGGCATCTACGCGCAGGGCTGTTTAGTTAAACAAATGAGCTCAGATGTTCTGGCAGCAGGCAACTAAGAAATCATCATTTGCGGTAAATAAAAGTAAAATGGTGCCGCAAAATCGGCCAATGTTTCCAAGACAATTACAATTAGAAACCGAATAGTGTTTCTGAAGGCAGACTTGGGGCACTGGGAGCATACAGAAAGGGGGCAAAAGGGCAGCAAATATTGTTAGAAGTACAGATTCAATAAATGAGTACCACACAGAGAACTTCAAATTCATTGTACATATAACTCTACAACGTGAGGTCAATTTTTTAAATGTCAATGACAGGAGGTTTAGGGATAAATACTCAAAACTAGGCATCTCTTTTTTTTTTTTTTCCTTTCCTTGATTTTTTTTTTTAATTGTTACTAAAGTTTTTTTTTTTTTTTTTCCAGTGTTTCAAGATTCATTCCCCATTCCCCACACCCAGTGCTCCACGCTTTAGGTGTCCCCAGTATCCACCACCAGGCTCTCCCATCTCTCCACCCCCCTCCCCCCCTCCCTCCAAGTCCGTCAGTTTGTTTCTGTATCCAAAGTCTCTGTTGTTTCGTTTCCCTCCCTAGATTACCCTAGTTCCCATTTGCTTTCCTTCTCCCACTGTCCTCCAGTTTGCCCCTCATGCACCGCAAGTAAGTGAGACCATGCGATACTTGACTTTCTCTTCTTGGCTTATTTCACTCAGCATTTAACCTCTTCCAGTCCAGTCCATGTTGCTACAAAAGTTGGGTATTCATCCTTTCTGATGGAGGCATAGTATTCCATTGTATCTATGTACCACATCTTCTTTATCCATTCATCTGTTGATGGGCACCTTGGCTCTTTCCACAGTTTGGCGACTGTGGCCACTGCTGCGATGAACATTGGGGTGCATATGGCCCTTCTTTTCACTACTTCCGTATCTTTGGGGTAAATGCCCAGTAGTGCGATTGCAGGGTCATAGGGTAGCTCTATCTTTAATTTTTTAAGGAATCTCCACACTGTTTTCCAAAGCGGCTGCACCAGTTTACATTCCCACCAACAGTGTAAGAGTGTTCCCCTTTCTCCGCAGCCTCTCCAACACTTGTTGTTTTCTGTCTTGTTAATTTTGGCCATTCTGACTGGTGTAAGGTGGTATCTTAGAGTGG
>PITA01032148.1:0-14276 GCA_004023965.1 Spilogale gracilis
CACACACACACACACACACACACACACACACACACACACACACGGGCTCAGTGGTGGCCTGCCCACTGAGGGGGCGCTAGAACCTACTCACAGCCTGTCCTGTCCACTCAGAGCCAGAGGGCAGATAGATTTGTATGTTCCCCCTACAGCTTCAGCCTCTGAAGAGGAAAACAGAGCCAGCCTGCTCGGTGTTTTCCATACCAGTTTCCACTTCTAAACTATCAGGAAGTCTCCCTTTCCCTCCGCGCTCACATTCCTTTATTCCACAAAGCCTAATTCATAGCCGGGCCCTGTACTCAGGATGGTAGAGCAGAACCAGAGGCCTCCCTCCCTGTGGGGAGCTCCCTGCCTTTGCCTGCCCAGTAGGGGATGAGCCGAGGACATGGGGTGGGAGGCAACCCTGGGTGTGAGCAGCCCTCTGTGCCTGGGAGGGGAGGACAGGGTGACTAAGGCAGGCTTCCTGGAAGAGGCGGCCTCTGTGCTGAGTCTCACAGGCTGAGTAAGAGGTGGTCAGGCAGAGAGGGAAGGGAAAGGGATTCCAGGCAAAGGTCAGGAGGTATGAGAGGGCTGGGTGCCCTGCAGGTGGGAAGACGTAGAGGCATGGAAATGACCGGCATGAAACAAGGTTTCGCTCACAGCTCCCTAGAAGCAGGAGGTGGAGCAGGTCATGCCAGACCACACAGGAAGCACGAGGGCCTGGGGAATGCATGGGCACAGGCCTTTAGTGTGCTTGCTCACGAAAGGGAGAGCAGGCAGCGCAAGGAGCTTAGGACTGGCCATCTGGAATCATGTCAGCAGGCTCTGGGCTCTCGGTGGTCCCTCGTGGTCCAGGACCTGGCCCCGCGGTCCATTAGGGCAGGGGGACTGTTGGCTTGGTACACATCTCACAGGTGTGCTCCTAGGCGAGCCGTCAACGGGCCTTGGATGGCAAGTATCATAAAATTTATGAAAGAGCGGGTGCCTGGGTGGCTCAGTGGGTTAAACCTCTCCCTGCGGCTCAGGTCATGATCTCAGGAACCACATCAGGCTCTCCTTTCAGCAGGGAGTCTGCTTCCCCCTTTCTCTCTGCCTGCCTTTCTGCCTACCTGTGATATGTGTGTGTTGTGTGTGTGTGTGTGTGTGTGTGTGTGTGTCAAATAAATAAAATCTTTAAAAAAAAAAATGGAAACAGCAGGATGAATGCGTCCTCCGAGTGTGGTCAGGATCCCGGAGGGCTCCCAGATGGGTTCAGCGGGCCTGGGAGGTCATGCCCTCTCTAACCAGGCCTCTGTGTGAGGCCTCACGACCTTTCCACATCTCCACCGGCGCAAGCAGATCTGAGCAGCCAGCTGGCTCGCGGTAGGCCAGATAGTCCCGAGTGTTGCAAAACTGTCAAAGAGGGCCGCTCCCTCCGATGCCACCGCCACCGCTCTGCTGCTGTAGTTTGGGGAAAACAAAGGAGACACAGCACAGACAAGAGAAAGAGGTGAGAAGTAGAAGCAGAGAGTGGGGGATGGGATGAAAGTGTCCGTCCCCCGCACGGTTGGGCTCCCCCAGGACCCACCCCCATCTTCCCTCCTCCACTCTGCCATTCCATTCCCAGAGCAGCTTTCCAGCCCTGGGGGGGGGGGGGCAGGCGGGGGGTGTTCACGTCTGTCTGGCAGGTAGTGAGAGACCCTCAGCCAGGATTTGAGGTCCCTACAGCATGATCCTTGTCTGGGTGTTGCCTCAGGGGACCAGCATCCCCCTGGCGGGGCTCCTGGGTCTTTCTGCTGCTCGGATTCCCTGCGCGGGCCTGCCAGGCTGGGCCTCCTCCTTCAGGGAGGGTCCAGGGAGTACTTCCTTCTCAGCTGGCCCACCCCCACGTGCTGGTCCAGCGGATTGGCGCTCTTCATTTCTTTAGAGGTGTTGGCACTAATTTTAATCCTCTTCCATAATCTGGACTAAAACATGTTTGCATGGTGTTGTTCTAACATGATTCATACTTGCTCATGAGGCCCATAAAAATCATAGTCCTATTTTAACTACAAACGAGAATAAAAACCTTTACTTTTTGCACCCGGTTTCATTTATATTATCTGGGCTCAGGGTTAGACGCAGCATGAATGGTAGATAACTCACGCTCTGTTTTTTTTGTTTTTTTTGTTTTTTTAAAGCTTTTATTTATTTGACAGAGAGAAACACAGCCAGAGAGGGACCACAAGCAGGGGGAGTGAAAGAGGGAGAAGCAGCCCCCCCCCCCCCCCCCGCGAGCAGGGAGCCCGATGTGGGACTTGATCCTGGGTCTCCGGGATCATGACCTGAGCCGAAGGCAGTCGCCCAACCGACTGAACCACCCAGGCGCCCCTCACGCTCTGTTTTTTAGCAGTGTTTTATTGGTAAAGAAACTGAGGCCCAGAGAGGATAAGTGACTTGTCCGAAGGCACTCAGCTCATGGCCGGTAGCACAGGGGCTGGAGCCACAGTTCCCTAACACCCCGGAGAGCACTGCCTTCAGGACTGTGTGTGACCCATCCATCCATATTAGTGTCCCAGAGCTGCTGAGACGAGTTACCTCATTGTCCCAGAGCTGCTGAGACGAGCTACCCTGCTGGTGGTTAAAAACGAGACATATTTATTCTCTCCTAGTTTTGAAAGCCAGACCTGACCTGGAGATGTCAGCTGGGCCCTCCTTGCTCTGAAGTCTCTCAGGGAGGGTCCTGTCTTCTGCTCCCAGTTTCTGGTGGCTGCGGGCATTCCTTGGCTTTTGGCAACCTCACCGCAGTCTCTGACTCTGTCTTCATGTGGCCACCCCTTCTTCTCCCCGTCTTTCCTTGAACTGTCTTTTACAGGGATACTTGTCGTTGGATTTAGGGCCCACCAGATAATCCAGGATGATCTCATCTTGAAAGCCTTTTTTTTTTTTTTAAATATTTTATTTACTCATTTGAGAGAGAAAGAGAGAGCCCACAAGCAGGGAGAGAGGCAGAGGGAGGCACCTATACCACCTTCAAGGAAGCGTTTCTCTTCCTGGGAAGAGAGGACCTGGGTTGCTGTTGGCCCCGTAAGTTAAAATGACAACTGAGGCGCTAACAGGGCCATGATTCTAAAGGAGTGTGGCCTCCCTATTAGAACATCTTTTCTGGATGCCTGGGTGGCTCAGTGGGTTAAGCCTCTGCCTTCGGCTCAGGTCATGATCTCAGGGTCCTGGGATGGAGGCCCTCGTTGGGTGGGGGGTGTCTCTGCACAGCGGGGAGCCTGCTTCCTCTTCTTTCTCCGCCTTCCTCTCTGCCTACCTGTGATCGCTCTATCTAATAAATAAATAAAATATTAAAAAAAAAAAAAGGAACATCTTTTCTGACTTCCTTCCCCTGTCCAGACACTCACATTGTCTGGGCAGGAAGTCAGCTCCACATGGGCACCAGATATCTCCTTTGCCTGTTTCAATGACACTTTTCTTGTCCTGGCTACTTCCTGGATGGTGATGGTCAATATATCTATATATCTATCTGTATGTACATATTTATCTCTATATACCATATATATATATCATTGCTATATATATAACAATTATTAGAAAAATGGTGGAACATTATTACAGGTAATGTTGAAAACTGCTGTAGTGCCCAGTCCAAACCTGACTGCTGGTTGTTGTTGGTTTTTTTTCAATATTTTATTATTTATTTGACAGAAACACAGCTAGAGGGGGAAAGAAGCAGGGGAAGTGAGAGAGGGAGAAGCAGGGAGCCAGATGCAGGGCTGGATGCCAGAACCCCAGGGATCATGACCTGAGCTGAAGGCAGACGCTTAACAACTCAGCGCCCCACCCCCCCCCCACGCCCCCTGACTGCTAGCTTTGATTTTGGGCTTGCCTGTGTGTCTCCACACCACTTTCTCTCACTGGCATTCATAGTGGACAGACTGTCATCCTGTGTTCTGTTATCCTTTTTCACTGAATTCATTCACTGTGAATACATCTGTGTCAAGCATGGATCATACAACAGTTTTGCTTCAGCATTTCACCACATCTCACGGTTTTTATGTGACCATAATTATCGTTGCTAACGGCTGCCATATCCACTTGTCAATATGCCATGATTTAGGTATTAGGACACTTTTGATTGGGTGACAGCCATCTAGTTCTGCTCTAGTCCCACTGATGGGGAGCCCCCCACCACCAAGCAATTCTCAGACAGCTGGTGTCTCAAGTCAACCCATGCCAGTCCCGAACTCAGACTAGAGACCCCAGCGACCCCCTTCTTGCATCTCATCAATTTGCTAGAGGGGCCCACAACAAAGAAACATTTCGCTTTCCACACTACCAGTTTATTGTAAGGGATAGAACCCAGGGACGTCCAGAGGGAAGAGATGCACAGAGCAAGGTATGAGGAAGGGCATGAAACTTCCTTGCCTTCTCTGAGTGCTCTGCTCTCCCAAATCACCAACCCAGAAGCTCTGTGACCTATCCTCTTGGATCTCTAGGTGGGCTTCATTACACTGGAACGATTGATTAGATCACTGGCATTGGCAGTCCATTCAACCTCCAGCCCCTCTGTCTTTCCTTGGGGTAGGGGGGTGGAAGGACGGAAAATTCCAACCCTCTAATCACTTAGTTGGTTCCCCTGGCAACCAGCCCACAGCCAAAAGTCATCTCGTTAACATAACAAAAGACCTTTATCTCTCTCCCTTCTCACCATTGAAGAAATTCCAAGTGTTTTAAAGCTTGGTGCCAGAAACAGGGACAAAGACCAAATATAGTTTCTTTTTATAAATTACAATATCGTGGAAAACAACCCCAAACAAATCTAAGAAGAGAAGCATGCACTGACATCTACAGTGAGAAAGTCAAGGGTAGGACTGGCTTCAGAGCACGACTGAAACCAGATGTTCGAAGGACGCCCGACCGAGGCGGGCAATGTGCTTGGGCCCGGGGCTGACTTCATTTTCAGGCGGGCAATCCGCTAGCGAGCAGCCCCATTAGAAGGAATACCTCGTTTCCTCCAGTCCCAGCAGAGAAGTTCTGGGCCGGATCTCATTAGAATAACTTAGGTCATGTGAGCAGCTCCGGACCAATCTCTGGGGCCAGCAGGGAATGCCGTGCTCTCATTGGTGTGGTCTTGGTGATGTGCCCTCCCGGCGCCCAATCCGGAGCCTGGAAGTGGCCCCGCCCAAACCACGTTGCTTGTGGAGGGGAGGTGGTTGCTTACAGTGAGGTTGGGTGCTGCTGGCAGGCGGTGCGATGGGTGCTCGGCGGGTATACTTGCGTCTCCCCGCTTCGCTGGATTTCCAGGGCTCTCTCTTCCCCGGGATTGTGTTAGGATAGAGGAGGACTCCCTTCTCCATCCCGTTAAGGCAGCTCAGCCTTGTCTAGTCTATCTCTAGGGCCTTCCCAGGGATTTTGTTCGAGGCAGTATTCCGTGGCTTCAAAACACTTGAAAACCAGTGGCCATAGAGGGCCTTGGAGCTCCACATGGCTGAACCGCCGTGAATTGAAATCCGTGCCTCCCTTGTTCTCTTCCCGTCCTTGGGCTCCTCAGCCTTGGGCTCCTCTGTGCAGGCTGCTCTCCAGCAGTGGACCCAGAGGCTGAAGGGCCTGTGGTTGGGCTGGACAGAGGGAGTCCCGGCAGAGGCCTCCACTCCAGCTCTTTTCCCTGCAGTGCTGCCCTGGCTGAGCCCCCCACCTCAGTCGTTCTCCTCCAGAGCAGCAGCAATGGGAACTGCTCTCTTCGGCCCACCAGGACCTAGGAAGCTTGGCTGAAGCCAGTTAGCCCCTGGCCCTGACTCTTGTTTCGACCCCTCTGCCCTGGCCCAGGTCCTGGCCATCCTGATGGATGTGTTCACGGATGTGGAGATCTTCTGTGACGTTCTAGAGGCGGCCAACAAGCGTGGGGTGTTTGTGTGTGTGCTCCTGGACCAGGGAGGTGTGAAGCTCTTCCAAGAGATGTGTGACAAAGTCCAGATCTCCGACAGCCACCTCAAGGTAGGGGCCCCCAGCGAGCATCCAGCAGGGATTTTGTATGAGGATAGGATAGCTTGTACCGTGCTTAGGCCCACCCCACCCTCCCCTCCACATCTCAGTGCTAACCGTAGTAAAGGTTTATTTCTCGCTCAAAGTCCCGAGTAGGATGGACCCCCCTCCCTCATCCTATAGCTACACCCTAAGGAATACATGGCCTCCGAGATGGCAGGGGCAGGGAGTGAGAGAGCAGGGGGAGGCCTAGGGACCTGACCCGGAAGAGATTGCCAGCACTCCTGCCTACAGCCCTTTGACCTCACAAAGATCCATGGGGGCTGGGAACCGAAGGGGGCCCATGGTGTCACAGAGTCGCAATCTGTGCCGCACTCGCGTTCTGTTCTCTCTGCTGAAGGAACCCCGTGGGGGCAGCATCTGCGTGTAGGAGTCCACAGCCCCGACAGGAGCTGGAGCCTCTTGGACTGAACCCGACTCCCCACTGACTTCCTTCTTCTGGCAAGGAGAAAAGAAACCCAGAGATAAGGGTCCTTTAGTCATGTCAGATTTACAGCAGGGAATTCAAGGCCCAGTGTAAGACCACCCGGTGTTTATGAGCAGGCTCCGCAGAAGGGGGCGGGGAGGGGAGTGTGGGGGTGCGGGGGTCCCTTGGTGACTCACTCTGGCTCAGGTCAGTGTCCAGGAGACCCCGCCATCCTCCCCTTCTCTTGCCCTTCCCCTCCTCACTGCCTGGGACTCAGCTGAGTTCAGCACCTCCCGGAGCCGCAGGCCTCCGGCCCTGCCTGACCAGGATCATACCTCCTCCACAGGAGGCCATCGACACGGGCAGAGAGTCAGCACGGGCCTTGCCTGCGTGGTCCACTCCAGCCATGCCTGCCAGTCCTCTGCCCGCCAAGGGACGGTGGGATGTGGCCCTCCTCTCAACGTGTCACAGAGCTTATGGAGAGGCTGGGAGTCGCTGTTGGAAGCATTGGGCGTCCCCTTCCCCGCCACCACGGACATTCACAGGACCCCAGCAGTAGCCCACCTTTCTCAGAGATGTCAGTACTTTAACTGCCTTTTCATTTCTCCAGCCTCCCAAGCGTTGGGCTGAGGCGTAGGGCAGCAGGTGTTCCTGGGGGCGGGGGAAGGGACAAGCAGGGCCACGATTTTGGGTTGTGGACACACCTTTCCTTAGGACAGTCGAGGGTCCACTGAGGTCTTCACGAAGGTTCCCCTTCTGGCCGCACTTCCCTCTAACCAGCTTGGGGTCAGGGACTCGTGTCACTAAAGCCACTTACAAGGCACAGCTGTGTTTACCAGGCCTCTCTGGTCCACGGGCATTAGGCCCTCGTCTTTCTTCTGTTTGCCACTTTTTTTTTTTTTAAAAGATTATTTGACAGAGAGAGAGAGATCACAGGTAGGCAGAGAGGCAGGCAGAGAAAGAGAGGGAAGCAGGCTTCCCGCCGAGCAGAGAGCCTGAAGTGGGGCTTGATCCCAGGACCCTGAGATCATGACCTGAGCCGAAGGCAGAGGCTTAACCCTCTGAGCCACCCAGGCGCCCCCCCCTTCACCACTTTGTTTAAATTGTACCATCTCCCTTTCCCACCTCCCCAACCCCGCCATGACTCAGATAATGTCAGGACAATGAAAAGAGTTTAGAAAATTCATCCAAGGGAAAAATTAAAATAGCCAATGAGCCTACATATTAGAGATAATCCCTGCCTATGTCTTGCTGAGCATCCTTCCGGATGTTTTTCTAGGCAAACCTGTATCTGTATGTACCTAATTAGCGAGTGACAGCATGGCTCTCCTTCTGACAGAACATCTCCGTCCGGAGTGTGGAAGGAGAGGTGTACTGTGCCAAATCAGGCCGGAAGTTCGCCGGGCAAATCCGGGAGAAGTTCATCATCTCGGACTGGAGATACGTCCTGTCGGGGTCGTACAGGTGAGCACTGGGTTTCCCCCGCCCAAGGCTTCAAGGAGCCCAAGGCCGCTGAGCCTGGTGCTGAGCGGCCCCAGCCGCTCAGGCACTTACTCCTCCCAGCGGCCTCCAGGGTGCTGCTCCCCGCGGAGCTGGGACTTCATCTTATGCCTGAGCCTGGAGGCAGGACTAGCCTGGGCAGAAGGGGGACATCTGGACCTTTCGGGGCAGGGCGGGGGTGAGGGGGGACTTCAGGGTGGAGAGGCATTTCCAAGTTTCCTTGGAGATTGCAATAGGACACAGAATCTTCTTTTTCTCTCCTCAGCTCTCTCAAGTGTAATGGTAAAGCTGTGTAGTTTGTTTTGGTCTGTGTGTGTGTGTGTGTGTGTGTGTGTGTGTGTGTGCGCGCATATATGTGTATGTGCGTGTGTATGTGTGTGTGTTGTGTGTGTGTCGTATTTTTTTTTCCTAGAAAAGAAAAACAAAAAACAAATCCTGCTTACCACGGCCTCTGTCTGAGCCAGATTTTCCTCCCTTTCCACTGTGCCGTAGCCACACTATCTTCCATACTCTGTCAGGCCTCAGGGCCTTTGCACTTGCTGTGTATTCCCTCTGCTGGAGGTGTCATTTCCACTGTCTTATCCTGCTGACTCCTTATCTTATAGTTTCCAGATCACTTCCTAGAGAGCCTCTCTGTGGACTTGCTTAGCCAAGATTATAAACATGGTGTCAGAACCTGATTGGGTCCTTCTCTGTTGCTCTGTCATCAGCCTGATACGTTGCCTTCCTGGCATGAAGTACACTTCGTCCAGGGCCCACACATCTTATATGACCATAATATTTGCTGAACAGATGGATGAATAAATGAATGGAAGTCCATGTAAGGTCCTGGCCGTCCAGTGTAGCCAGAGGAACAGACCCTGTGCCTCATTACCCATTAGCAGGACATGGAAGCAATTTAGTGGATGATGCCTGCAATTGTTTTTCATAATGAAATAGGATAGAATAAACATACTGGGGGCGCCTGGGTGGCTCTGTTCGTTAAGCGACTGCCTTCAGCTCATGGGATCGAGTCCCACATCAGGCTCCCTGCTCGGTGGGAAGCCTGCTTCTCCCTCTCTCACTCCCTCTGCTTGTGTTCCCTCTCTGGCTGTGTTTCTCTCTGTCAAATAAATAAAATCTTAAAAAAAAAAAGAATAAACATACTGAGGGCACACTGAGGTGAGGAATGTTCTGGAAACCGTTGTGTGGTGGTGTACGCATTTGGACGTGTGAGTGGGTTGTGACGTAAAGTGTATTTCTCCAAGATTAGCCGTGATAAGTCTGCAGAAGAACGGGCAAGGGGACGGGCCCTGCCAGAGATCAGGCTGTGTCGTGGAGCGGGAGTAATCCTGACAGTGTGGCCTCGGAGCAGGAGCAGACCGACAGATGGACAGAGTAGGGAGCCCAGCGACAGACCCACCAGGAGGGGGCGTGTCAGAGCAGTGCAGAAAGGGGGAATGGGAAAAAATAAATTCTCCACACAGAAAAGTTGATTCTACCCCCCCAGTCACCTTCCAAAAGATTAAAAGGCCCCAAACGAACTTTAAAAAGAATAGATGAATATCTTTTAGATCTTAGGATAAGGATTAGGTATTATCTTATCACAGACACCCCTCTTTTTTTTTTTTTTTTTTTTTTTTAAAGATTTTACTTATTTGAGAGAAAGAACACAAGCAGGGTGAGGGGCAATGGGAGAAGCAGGCTTCCCACTGAGCAAGGAGCCCGATGCAGGTCTCGATCCCTCAACCCCGGGATCATGACCTGAGCCAAAAAGGCAGATGCTTAACTGACTGAGCCCCCAAGGCACCCCCAGACATCCTTCATTTGTGTTAAACAGAATCCAAAAAGGCCTTGACTATAAAAGATTGCTAAGTCTGACTATATTACAATGAAGAACTGTGGTTCATTGAAAGATATCTGAAAGAAAGTGAAAAGTCGGATAACAGAGTGGGAGCAGGTTTTCATGATGCCCTGACAAGATTAGTGCGGAGAACTACAAAGAACTCCCGTGAATCCTAAGAGCAAAGCCGCACAAGGAAGAGCAGGCGGGAGGCGGGAGCCGGCATTTCAGTCTGGAGCCAACACGTGGGACAACTCGAAGAGGGGTTCTCCATCATCAGTGACCAGAAAAATGCACATCACGGCTAGAACGAGTTGCCATTTTATACCTTTTCAAGTAGCAAAACAAATGAGACTGACAGCACCAAGTGCTGGCGGTACAGGATCTCTTCTACATTGCTGATGGGATTGCAAGTCGATACTCGAAAGAGTTTGGAATTTTCTCCTAAAGGTGACTGACTATTCATTCACCTGGTCTACAATCCAGCAATTCCACACCTAGGGATATTTATAAGAGACTGAGTCCACGGGACAGTAAAAGGCATGTGTAAGAATGCTCATGACAGCCCTGGTCACAACGGAAATACTGTGGAAGCAACGCGAATGCTTGTCAATAGGAGACCGATGAGTAAACTATGATCTATAGCCACCAGTGGAATATTATACAGCAGTCAAAAATGAATGAGATCGGGGTGCCTGGGCGGCTCAGTTGCTTAAGCCTCTGCTTTCAGCTCAGGTCATGGTCCCTGAGTCCTGGGATGGAGCCCTGAATTGGGCTCTCTGCTCAGCAGGAAGCCTGCTTCTCCCTCTCTCACTCCCCCTGCTTGTGTTGCCTCTCTCCCTTTGTCTTTCTCTGTCAGATAAATAAATAAAATCGTAAAAAAAAGAAAAAAAGAAAAAAAGAATGAGGTACAGCAACCCAAGATAACTTGGATAAATCTTAGTAATATAATATTAAGTTGCGGAAAAAAAGACTACATATATATTAAGAACAGCTAAAATATTTTCTTTCCAGACTACATGAAAGATTTTCTTTAACAGAGAAAGGAAAGTATAGGAACTGTAACACAGGATTCAGGGTGATGATTCCCTCTTTGGCTGGGGGCGGGGGCTAGAAAATAGGTTGCTTGGGGGGACCATATGGCTAGAGGCTAGTTTTTTATTTTAGGTGGTGGGTTTGTCGGTCCTTATTATATTATTTAAAATAACTAAGTAAATAGCTACACAAATTAAAACCGGCCAGGAATAGACCAGTCATGAGACTGGCCCTTGAGCCAGAGTGACGAAGTCAATTGCATGTACTGAGGGCCGAGAAGCCATAGCAATGACGTGTATTTGCTACCACGGTGGTGATAAAGGATAAATGCCGGGCATGGAATGAAGGCCACGCAGGTGTGATGGGGAATCGCAGCATGGTGCACGGGTGCGTGGGGGGCTACAGGGACACCCCGCAGAAGCAACTGGGGTGTAGGACACGGGGCGTGGGAGCCAGAAAAGTTGCCAGGGCACCCTTGCACCTCTTTTGTTGCGGAAAGCACCCATTTGCTTGGCCTCATCTGGTCTGATTCCAGACGACACAGAGTCACTTATGTGTTCGTGCAGCCGGGAGGCCCGCTGTCCCACTGTTTGCTGCTTCCCTGTCACCCGGCTGGCCCTAGACTCCACGTCCACTGCTCACCTCTGGGTGGGGGGTTCCAGGGTGGGAGGTGAGGGGTAAACAAAGCCTCATTGTTCTTTCCAGGATTGGCCCGGCCTTGAGACCCCCAGCCGCCCAGAGCACAGACTCTGCAGGCTAGGCTGGTGGGTGGGGTGGGGGCTGCTGAGACCATTGGTGGGGGGCATTCCTGACCCCTGCAGTGACCATGTCTCCCTCTGACCATCCTACCATGGCTGCTCTCCACACCTGGGTTCCCATTATTAGGGACCCAGGAATCTCTACCCTGACCCTTTTGGTGGATCTTCTGTGCTCCCACCAGGCCTTCTCAAGGGTTGTGGGGCGGGTGTGTAAGGGGAATTAATGAGAGAATTGTCCATCGGAGAGAAAAAGGAATTTGATTAAATCAAGGAGACATAAAAAGCAATCCATAAATGCCTTCAGCATTTTGTTTTCATTTAAAACCAGTAAATGGAGGGAGGGCTGAGGCCTCTGCCTGCCTCCCTGGGTGTCTGGGCCAAGTGCACACTAGCTGTGTCATTGCCGTTCTCCAGGCCGGCCTTGAGTGCTCTCTTCCCCCCCCCCTCCCACGGAGGAGCAGCCTGTGTTTTGCAGCCGTCTTACCCAGACCTTTCTTTGGTTAGAAGAGGCAGGGGTTCCCACATTTCACAGGGGGCTTCAGCAGCTGGGGTACTCATCAGCACAGAGTTGGGGACACTGGACTCAGCTGTCACTTAGGCCTTTTGGGCTTCAGCAGGAGTGCCAGGATCTGAGCCCAGGGAGGGAAACCTGAGGCCAGAGATCCAATCTGGCGCCTTTATTGTTCACCTGCAAACATTTGCTGATTTCTGCATTCCAGTCTTGGACCATCTGTGAAGGGGGTACCATGGTCACCCTGCAGGGGCTCTGCCGGGATGAAATGAGCAGTCCAGAGGAGTGGAGGGCTAATGTCAAGTCCTTCCCCCCAGCCCGGCAGAGGAGCCTGGGCAGGGAGTAGCGGGGTGGGGGGCCCGGTCCCACCCCTCACTCTCCACTTCCCCTGCAGCTTCACCTGGCTCTGCGGACATGTCCACCGGAACATCCTCTCCAAGTTCACAGGCCCGGCAGTGGAGCTGTTCGACGAGGAGTTCCGCCACCTCTACGCCTCCTCCAAGCCCGTGATGGGCCCGAAGTCCCCCCGGCTGGTGGCACCCCTGCAGCCCAGAGCAGGCCGCAGCCCCCCGCCCGGACGCCTCAGTGGCAGTAGCGGCTCGGCCAGCGACCACACGTCCTCCAACCCCTTCAGCAGCCCCTCGACGGGCAGCAACCCCCAGAACCAGAGTTTGTCGGTGTCGTCAGGGCCCAGCAGTCCCCTGGCCGCCAACCCCCCTCCGCCCCTCAAGCTTCAGCCCCACCATGGCCCGTGGGGGGCCCTGAGCCCACAGGCCCCCTTCTCCCTGAGGCCCCGTGACAGCACCCCGACCCCCTACAGCAACCTCAATGCCTACAGGCCCACACGGCTGCAGCTGGAGCACCTGGGCTTGGTTCCCAGGATGGCCCACATCTGGAGGCCATTTCTACAAGCTTCCCCTCATTTCTGATGGGTTGCCTCTCCCAGTAGCCCTCCCAGGGCCAGGGATGGACATGCCTGGACGTCTGTCCCGAGGACCCCACCTCAATGACTAGCAGCTTTGAACTTGCTTCCTTTTGAACTAAAAATGCTTGGACAGCATTCCCAGGGCTGCGACCATTCACTTGCCAGCCCCCACCAGTCCCAGGGCTCCCTCTCTAGTTTGGCCTATGGAGCACATTCCAGAAAGTTCCAAGGAGGTGGGGGGTGGTAAGCTAGAGGACAATGAAAATAGAATCCTTTACTTCCAAAGAGCAGCAGCGCTTTAATAATAATGTTTCCTGATCTCTGTAAGAAGGGGAAGATGTAGCCCAAGTTTACATATGGGTAAACCGAGGCACTAAGCGGTAGATTGTGGGTGTGACCAAGGTACTCCTTCCCAGTGCCCGGGAATGACCCACTCTACAGAAGGTATGGGAACATTCAGGATGTTTCTGGTAAAGGTGGTAAAGGCATAATACTGAGGTGTCCCTTGGCTCGATGAACTAGGGATAAGGCCTCAGAGTGTGCCCCTCAAAGTAGTGTGGGGTTGGTTGAAACTGTATGGGATGGCGCAAGCCAACGTGTCTAGGGGATGGAGTTGGGCAAGGCAGTTCATCAGCTCAGCTTCTGGCTTCAGGGAGCCTAGGGCTGGTCTCGAGGTCCCTGAGTCTGGGCCAATCCCAGGGGCTTGCGGTGTCGGCATCTGGGAAGGGCCCTGCAGCACTGCCCAGGGCAGCCCGAAGCAAGGAGGAAGGGTTTGGCATTGGCCTTGCGGCCCCCTGGGCAATCAGAGCCACGGTTAAATAAAGGGCCTAATATAAGAAATAAAACTATGCTAACAAGGACATTGCTACACACACAAAAGATCCATAAATAAGAGTTCTGTACCCAGTCATGGGAAACAGGCTTGAACAAGTGTTTTTAGCCTTGCAAAATAAGTTCTCTCTCTCCTTGATGCCAGACAGACTAACTTTTGGTCATTGTATTAACAATGTAGCTAAAACTTTGTACACAACTCATCTAAGCCTTTCAATTGCCTTCTTGTTTGTAAGACCTGCTTAAAAAACACCATATCATTAGTCTACGCCTTATCGTCCAGGCTCCAAATGTAAGAAACTGTAAAAAAACCTTACTGAACAACATGTCCTTGGTTTGGTTCAGAGAGTTAACTCTGAACTATAGATAGGTGCCCCTGCAAAAACATGTTTCACTAATCAAAGTACTATGTTTCTCTAACAAAGACACTGTGTAATCAAAAATCACTCTCTGTAAAAAAAAAAAAAGTTCCTTCATGAGTATCTTTAACTTGTTGCCTATAA
>PITA01032149.1:0-14272 GCA_004023965.1 Spilogale gracilis
TATTACACCCTTAGGCCCGCCCTCGGGGGTGCAGCTCCAAGATTGGGCTCGAGAACTTTCCGGCTTCCACCCGGTAACTGGCCTGTACACTTCAACCTGTTCCTGACATTCAATCCCGCCCCCTGGGGTTTGTAGGCCACACCCCCTGGGGGTGGATTTTTCCAGTCCCACCCCTCAGCCAATTTCCCGCCCCCCAAACTCCAGGCCCCACTTCCTCAGAAATGCCCCACGAAGCCCCCACAGACAGGGATAACCATCCAGCCCTGCACCCACAACTAGCCGTGCAGCATTAACCGACCGCAATGACTTTCCCAGGATCACCTCCAGGAGGAATATTCTAGGATAACGCCAAGGCTCGGCCCCCTCGAAGCTCCCTCCGGGCCCCGCCCCACCGCCAGTCACACCCATTGGCCCCACCCAGGGGAGTAACTAACAATCCCGGGTCCGCCACTCCGGAATCCGGCTCCACTCAGACCCCGCCCTCCGGGAGGCCCCGCCCCACCCCCCGACACGCACCCGCCTTGGGACGCAGGCGCAATGTGGCGCCCGTCCTGCGTACCAGCGCCGCCACGTCGGCCGCAGCTCGGGCCGCCAGGGGGCGCGCGTCCAGCCGCTCCAGGAGCTGCCGGGCTCTGGGGCCCGCCCGCTGCGGAAGGCCGCGGCCTGCGCGAGTGGAAAGAACCGATCAGCACCGGCCCGAGCCTCGGCGAACCCCCGCGCTCCCCGACGTCCGAACACCTACAATGCCCCTCGAGATCTTCGGAGCCCCCCCGACCACTCCCTCCGTAGTTCCGCAGGCCGCCCACTGCCCCTCCTAACTACCACGACCTCCCCCATCGCGGGTATGCGGGTGGACCCCGCCTGCTCCCACGATATGCCTGGAGAGGGCTACTTGACCGAAATATTCCTGGACACTTCCCAACACCCTGGGACAATCTCTGGAGGTCTCCCACTGCCCCTTCACAACCCCAGATTCCGAACTCTTCCCGCACAGTAGCGAGAGGGACCCGGATTTCCCCAGATGTCCCGACAGAAGAGGGTCTGCCCCCGCTGTGGCCCCAGCACCCCCGAGTCCCTTTCCAGATATCCTAGGCAACCCTAATGGCCCACGTAGCCCCAACTGCCCCTCCATTCATCCCCAGAGGCCTCCGCCTAACCGCCCCCCCCCCCAATTCACTACAGACTCTGAGTGCCCAGGTTGTCTCCAGTGACCCCGGGCAGACACCTCTGGCACATCTCCCCGGAGACTCCTGAGAGTCCCCGGGTCTGGTGCGCAGCCCCGCAGTGCGGGTGCGGGTGCGGGTGCAGGGCCATGTCGGGGACCTGGAGCCCAACCCCGGCCGCCCGGCGCCCGCCCGCCACCTGGGCGCCAGGGCGGCTTTGTTTACCACCTGTCGGAAGGAAAAGGTGAGGAGCAGACAAGCGGGGCAAGGGGTGGCAGGGACGCGCCCAGTCCCTCCCCACCACCACCCCGGTACCTCCTCTGCTCCCCCTAGGGTCCGTAGCGCCCCTCGCACGCGGCTCCATGACCCGAAGTCCGCCAGCGACGCGTTTTGAGCGCCTCGGCGCGCTCACCTGGCGGCCTGCCCGGGCCGGGATGTGGCTGGAGCCGGCCAGTCCCCGGGCCCGCGCCCCGTGTCCGACGCCCCGACCCGCGCGCTGACCTACCTGGCCGCCGGCAAGGAGGCCTGGCTTGCGGGAGCCAGCGCGAGCGCTTGTCCTCCCTCTGCCTCAGGCGCCGCCTCTGTGAGCCCAGGAGCCTGGGCTGGGCTCCTTTTTCCACCCAGGAGGGGTTTGTTAGTCCACAAGGGTGAAGGGGAAGTCGAGGCCCAGAGAAGTTAAGGGCCCCGCCTGAGCTCTGACAACTAAAAACGGGGCTGCAGAAGTGGAGCCCACGTTTACCAGGGAATTCTGCAGCCTCCAACAGAGCTTTGCTCATAGTAGGGCGGGCACTCAGCACATTTGCAGTGAATCTTTTCTATTTGGGAAGTGGAAGAGTCTGTTGAACTGGGCAGGGGCGGGTGAGGGGACGAAGTTCCTTGGAGTCTTAGGGGCCATGAGAGGATTCCAGGTCCTGAGCATGATAGGGTTTGGGGACTCCAGAAGCCGGGAAGGGCAGGTGCCTTGGAGAGTGGAGGGGTAGTAGGGGCCTGAGCTTGAGGAGGCTCTCAAGGCCTGTGGGTGGGAGGGGTTGCCAGCCAATGAGAGGGGAGAAATGAGGCCCCTCTTAGGTATTAAAAGTGGAGGGTGGCCTGGAGACAGAGGTCCCCAAGGGGGAGCACTTGGCCACAATGCTACTGTAGTGGAAGAAGGAATGGGGTGCAGTGAGAGATAGCCTGTGACCACCACTTTGTGGAGGAAGAAACTGGGGCCACAGGGGCTCAGACACCTACGGGTCTAGGGCCCCACAGCCAGCCACCAGCAGTGTGGGCCTCAGGCGGCTTATCCCCAACATTCACCGGGGCTTTGACTATTTCACTCTGGGCCCTGGACACACTGTGTCCTGACGTCCATTCTGGCTGGCTGGGCAGCCCTCTTGTCCACCTTTCAGGGGCCAGGTGTTGTCGTAGGTGAGAGGGTCGAATGGTTCCTGCTTCCCTTCCTCCTGCAGTCTCTTGGCCCTCCCACCTCTGACCTGACCTTGTCTGGGGTGGGGGATACACTGGACTTCATTCACTGCCTTTTTCTTTTCTAGATGAGACTTGAAATACTGAAGATGGGCTCATGGCTCTGGGAACTGGTGATTGAGATAGAGGGGCGCTTCCATTCTGGGGAAAGGGAGCCTGAGTCTCTGTATATTGGTGTATGGTTGGTTTTCAGGCTCTGTGCGTTGTTGACAGTTCAGGGTGGGGGGATTGTAAGGGGAGGCTTTCAGACATTGGGGGCCTCAATTATTTGGAAATGGGTCAGGGAATTTGCCAAGTGGATGCAGGTTCCACTGTCTGGAAATGGGGAATAGCTTCCAGACTAGGAGATGCTCAGGCTTGGTGGACAAGAATGGGGTGTCCAAGGCGGCCTCAGGGATGAATTGTAATAGCGGGGACCCTGGATGGTGGGTGGGGGTTCACTGAGCTGAAGCTAGCAGGGTCACAAATCTAGGGACAAGGGCAAAGATTGGGTTGAAGCAACAGGTCTTAGGTCACTGAGGCTGTTGGTAGTGTTGGGAGGGTCCAGACAGAAGGCTGACCCTCATTACAGAATGTGGAACCTCTTTACCACTTCATCTGGAGCCTCAGTGTGCCCCTCTGGGACGTGATGGTAACAAGGTATATCTTGTAAAATCGTTAAGAATTTAGGAATAAAACCTCCAAATCACCTGCATTGGGGCCAGTGAAACTATGTGGTAGCAGCCCTGGTGTTTATCTTTAATCTACACTGATTACTATCAGAGTGGACAAAACGAAACCCTCTCTTAGTCCTGCTCCAATGTGGTTTTAAACCAATGCCTTAGCCTTGTCCATTCATGAATATAAACCTATTGTCCCCTTTCACCTTACCTCATTCATGGATTTAAGTTAGTTCTTCTCATAACCCCACCCAATTCTTAAAATTTAATCAATCCTTTTATTTTTTTAATGGAGGTTTGACAAAATCTGATAGATTTTTAACTGTGTTTATATCTATGAGACTATCATTACAATCAAGATGGGAAACAAAAAAAATTTTTTTAAAAGATAGAAAACATAATCCTACCTCCCAAAAGTTACCTTCTTGCTGCGTAATTCCTCTTTTCCTGTGTCATGCTCTTGGCAGCTACTGATTTATTCTATCACTGCACTTTAGTTTTCATTTTTCTAGATGTTTAAAATTGAAATCAAGGGGCACCTGAGTGGCTCATCAGATTAAGTGACTGCCTTCGGCTCAGGTCATGATCCCAGAACCCTGGGATCGAGTCCTGCATTGGGCTCCCTGCTCAGCGGAGAGCCTACTTCTCCCTCTCCCTGTGCCCCTCCCCCTGCTTATGCTCTCCCTGTCTCTCTGTATGTCAAATAAATAAATAAATTATATTGAAATTGACACACGTTACATTAGTTTCAGGCACACAGCAGTGATTCCTCACTACTAGTGTAGCTCCCATATGTCGTCTTACAACAATAGTATTACAATACCACTGATTATATGCCCTATATTCCCATGTGCCTTTTACCCCATGACTTTATTCCATAACTGGAAGCCTGTACCCCCACTTCCCTTCACCCATTCTGCTTTTGCCCCCACCCTTTCCCCCCCAGGCAACCACCCGTTTGTTCTCTGTATTTATGGGTCTGTTTCTGATTTTATGCTTGTTCATTTGTTTTGTTTTGTTTTAGATCCCACATATACGTGAAATCCAGATTTCTATATAACTGGAATCATACAGTATGTACTCTTTTTGGGGAGCAGGTCTGGCTTCTTTTACTAAACACGGTTATTTTGAGATCTGAAAGTTCTGAAATAACAGAAGTAAAACCAATCAATCACCAAAGTAGCGTTGATAAAAGATTATTGTGCACACCCCAAGAAAATAGTTTGCAAACCAGGAGCACTCAAACCAAAACATGGGATAAAGGTCAGAGGTATATTGCTGTAAAAGCAGTTTATACAATGAGAAAGGGATGACTGTTTACTCTTCACAGTGCTTGGTTATGATAGGAGAATTTTGGGGGCACCTGGGTGGCTCAGTCGTTAAGTGTCTGCCTTCAGCTTAAGTCATGATCCCAGAGTCCTGGGATTGAGCCCGGCATCCCGCTCCCTGCTAGGCAGGAAGCCTGATTCTCCTTCTCTCATTCCCACTGCTTGTGTTTCCTCTGTGCCTGTGTTTCTCTCTGTCAAATAAATAAGATCTTTCTAAATAAAATAAAGAATTTTCTTCAGGACAGGGAGCTGGTCAGTGGTTACTTCATATCTACCTTGGGAAACAGTTTAAGTTTTATTTATGATTTCCAGAGGCCTAAGCAAGAAATGACTCAGTCAAGTTAGCCTTGCAAAATAAGCTAAATTAAACTCTGTTTATATATCCAAGCTGGTTTTGTCTCCTCAGGAAATTTTTTGAGTTTGTCTTCATTTGGTTTTGATTTTAACAAATCCATCTAAATTTTTCATTCCATTTTATTACAGAGTAATATTCCACTGTATGAATATTACATAGTCTGTTGATCCACTCACCTGTTTGCCGGAGGCCCGCTCTGGCTGAACCAGGGGTCCCTGAAGGAAGAACAGTGTTGGTGAACGAGAGAGCCCCGAATATTCCCTTCTGATCACCAGCCTTGCTGGCTCTCAGTGTCTTTATTTGTAGGCAACAAGTTATAAATCATCATAAAGGAAAAAATCTTTTACAGGGGATGATTTTTGCTTACACAGCATTTTGTTTAATGAAACAGTGCTTCAGTTAGTAAAACATATTGTTGCAGGTGTCCATATCTACAAGTTAGGTTAACTCCCTTAACCAGGACATGGTTATTTATGATTCTTTACATTTGGCGCCTAGACAATAAAGGGTAGATCATCATGTGGTATTTTCTTAAAAGATTTTATTTATTTGACAGAGGGAAACACAGCCAGAGAGGGAACACAAGCAGGGGGAGTGAGAGAGGGAGAAGCAGGCTTCCTGCTGAGCAGGGAGCCTGACGTGGGACTCCAGGATCATGACTTGAGCCTAAGGCAGTCGCTTAACCAACTGAGCCACCTAGGCGCCCCAATCTTGTGGTATTTTTTAAGCAGGCCTTACAGATAAGAAAGAAATTAAAGGCTTAGATGAGTTATATACAAAGTTTAAGTTACACCATAAATATAATGGCCAGAAGTTAGTCTCTGGCGTCAAAGAGAAAGAGAACTTATTTTGCAAAGGTAAAAGCGCTTGTTCAAGCCCCTTTTCTCTGACTGGGTGCAGAACTCTTTATGGATCTTTTGTGTGTGTGGCAATGTTCTTGTTAGTACAGTTTTATTTCTTATATTAAGCCCTTTATTTTAACCATTCAAGAGCCTTGACAATCTCCTCCACAGAGCTGCAGGAAATTTAAAGGGAAAGTACAAAAAGTACACTCTTTTTTTTTAAATTTATTTATTTCACAGAGAGAGAGATCACAAGTAGGCAGAGAGGCAGGCAGAGAGGGGAGGAAACAGGCTCCCTGCTGAGCAGAGAGCCTGATGCAGGCCTCCATCCCAGGACCCTGAGATCATGACCTGAGCCGAAGACAGAGGCTTAACCCACTGAGCCACCCAGGTGCCCCAAAAAGTTCACTCTTAAGGACTGTAGGGAGTCTCGGTTTCTTAGAGCGTCCTGAGGCCCTGTCAAGAGTAATGAGCTTTGCTTTTAGAATAAAGACCAATCAGTAGAAAGAGGAGATGCCAGTTTCACACCATCAGCAGGAGCCAGGCTCAGACTGCCTTTTCCTCACTGTGACCATGTCAGGCCTGTGGGGTAATTTTTTTTTATTTCTAAAGATTTTATTTATTTGACAGAGAGAAACACAGCCAGAGAGGGAACACAAGCAGCGGGAGTAACAGAGGGAGAAGCAGGCTTCCCACTGAGCAGGGAGCCTGATGCGGGGCTCAATCCAGGGACTCTGGGATCATGACCTGAGCTGAAGGCAGCGGCTTAACCACTGAGCCACCCAGGCGCCCAGGCGCCCCCTTAGTGGGGTTATTTTGCGGCGGCAAGAGCTGTGCTTCTACTGCTACCTTCTCACTGAGACTAAAGGAAGTCAGTGAGTTTTCCCGTGAGGCAGGAGCTGTGCTTGTACCGCCATCTTCCCCACAGTGACTCCATCAACTTGCGACTGGACGGCTCTCAACACCTGTTGATGGATGTTTGGGTTGTTTTCAGTTTTTAGCTGTTAATGAATACTATGGGCTGAATTGTATTGCCCCAAAATTCATATCTTGAAGCCTTAAGCCCCATTGTAACTATCTGGAGATAGTTTTAGGAGGTAATTAAGGTTAAAGGATGTCATAACAGTGAGATTCTAAACCCATAGGATTGAGGCCTTATAAAAAGACAGAGAGAGCCTCTCTCTTTCTCTCTCCCTCCCTCCATGTGAAGATATACATAGAAGGTGGACACTTGCAAGCCAAGAAGAGAGCTTTTACCAGGAACCAAATTGGCTAGCACCTTGATCTGGGATTTCAAAGCCTTCAGAACTATGAGAAATAAATGTCTGTTGTTTAAGCCACCTAGTCTATAGTATTATGGCAGCCTGAGATGACTAAATCAACCAATAAACCTGCTATGAATATTCATATACAAGTCTTTGTGTAGATACATTCTTTCATTTCTTTTAGGTAAATACCCAGGAGTGGAATGGCTGGATCATATATCTGTTTAATTTAAAATACTGCCAAACTGTTCTCTAAAGATGCTATATCATTTTACATTTCTATCAGCAGTCTTTGAGAATCCCATTTCCTCCATATCTTCTCCAAAAGTTGGTACTGTCAGACTTTTTTTACTTTTAGCCATTCTGATATGTGCACAGTGGTGCTTGATCATGATCATCACTTGCTTACCCTAAAGACTAATAATAATTGAACATTGTTCTTTGATAAAGCATGTGTTCAAATATTCTGTCTATTTTATGGGGTTGCATCATTATTAAATTTGGGAGATTGTATGTATATTATAGATACAATTCTTCTTAAGAAGAGTGATTTACATTGTCTTTTGAAAAACAGAAGTTTGGTGCACCTGGGTGGCTCAGTCAGTTAAGCATCTGCCTCCGGCTCAGGGTGTGATTCCATGGTCCTGGGATTGAGCCCCACATAAGGCTCCTGCTCCTTGGGGAGCCTGCTTCTCCCTCTCCTTTTGCCTGACACTCTTCCTGCTTTTGTTCTCTCTCTCTCTCTCTCTCTCTCTCTCTCTCTCTCTCTCTCTCAATCTCTCTGTCAAATACTTAAATAAAATCTATAAGAAAAAGAAAAGCAGGGCACTGGGTGGCTCAGTGGGTTAAGCCTCTGCCTTTGGCTCAGGTCATGTTCTCAGGGTCCTGGGATCGAGACCCACATTGGGCTCTCTGCTCAGCAGGGAACCTGCTTCCTCCTCTCTCTCTGCCTGCTTCTCTGCCTACTTGTGATCTCTCTCTCTCTGTCAAATAAAGAAAGAAAGAAAAGCAGAAGTTTTGAATTTTGGTGAAGTCCAATTAATCCATTGGTTCCTTTATGGATTTTGCTTTTGATAGCCTGTCTACACAACCTTTGCCTAATCCAAGATCACAGAGTTTTTCTCCTATTCTTTCTTTTAGAAATTGTATAGTTTTAGGTTTTACATTTAGGTCTATGATCTATTTTGAATGAAATTATGTGGTTTTTTTTAAAGATTTTATTTATTTGAGAGAGAGAGAGCACGTGTGTGAGCACAATTTGGGGGGAGGAGCAGAGAAGATTCCGCACTGAGCAGGGAACCCAGACACAGTGCTCAACCCCAGGACCCTGGGACTATGACCTGAGCCCATGGCAGACACTTAGCCAACTGAGTCACCCAGGTGCCCCTGAATGAAACCATTTTTTAAAAAACTATTTTATAGGGGTGCCTGGGTGGCTCAGATGGTTAAGTGTCTGACTCTTGGTTTCAGTTCAGGTCACGATCTCAGGGTCATGGGATTGAGTCCCAAGTTGGGCTCCATGCTCGGAGCAGAGTCTGCTTGAGATTCTGTCTCTCCTTCTCACTCTGCTCATGCCAACAAGTGCTCTCTCATATAAATAAATATTTTTAAATTTTTATTTTATTTTATTTTATTTTATTTTTTATTTTTTTAAAGATTTTATTTATTTATTTGACAGAGAGAAACACAGCTAGAGAGGGAACACAGCAGGGGAAGTGAGAGAGGGAGCATCAGGCTTCCCACCGAGCAGAGAGCCTGATGCGGGGCTTGATCCTGGGACTCTGGGATGATGACCTGAGCCCAAGGCAGACGCTTAACGACTGAGCCACCCAGGTGCCCCAATAAATAAATTAACCTTTAAAAAATTAGTTTAGTCCTGGGCACCTGGGTGGCTCAGTGGGTTAAAGCCTCTGCCTTTGGTTCAGGTCATGATCTCAGGGTCCTGGGATTGAGGCCGCATCGGTGGCTCTCTGCTCAGCAGGGAGCCTGCTTCTTCCTCTCTCTCTGCCTGCCTCTCCGCCTACTTGTGATCTCTCTGTCAGATAAATAAATAAAATCTTAAAAAAAATTAGTTTAGTCCTGTTTCATCCATGGATACAGAAACTCTCTACCCATTAAACAATAATGCCCTTTTCTCCCTCCCCCAGCTACTGGTAATCTCTATTCTACTTTCAGTCTCTATAAATTGGTCTACTCTAAGTACATCAAGCGAGTGGAATTAAACACTATTTGCCTTTTTGTGACTGACTTATTTCACTCAACATGATGTCCGCAAGGTTCATTCATGTATCATGTGCCAGATTTCATTCCTTTTTAAGACTGAATAATATTCTCTTGTATGTTTATACTACATTTTGCTTATCCAGTCATCCTTTGATGTACATTTGGATTGTTCCATCTTTTGGCTATTGGGAATAGTACTGCAGTGAACATTTGCATACAAGTATCTGTTTAGTTCTCTGGTTTCAGTTCTCTTGGGTATATTTAGGCAGGGACTGCTGGATGATATGGTAAGACTACATTTAACTTTTTTACTTTAAATATTTTTAAAAATATTTTATTTATTTATTTGATAGAGAGAAACACAGCGAGAGAGTGAACACAAGTAGGGGAGTGAGAGAGGGAGAAGCAGGCTTCCCGCTGAGCACGGAGCCTGATGCGGGGCTCGATCCCAGGTCTCCGGGATCATGACCTGAGGCAAAGGTAGATGCTTAACCATCTGAGCCACACAGGTGCTCCTACATTTAACTTTTTGAGGAACCCCAAACTGTTTTTGACCGTGGCTGCACCATTTTACATTCCCACTGCGACACAGAACTTGATCTTTACCATTTTCCTGATAGTAGCCACTCTAGTGGATGTGAGGTGGTGCCCTATTGAGGTGAGAGTGAGCTGATTTTCCCACCATATACGAAATATTCCATCCCTAGGGCGCCTGGGTGGCTCAGTTGGTTAAACGAAATATTCCATCCTTTTCATGTGATTACACATTACATATCAAGTTTCTATATATACCTATATCTAAAACCTCAATTTCTCATTAATAAGTCTGTCTATACTCCGTGTTCAGGCCGACATTCCTTCTATTTCATTTATTTATCTTAAAAGATTGTATGTATCCATTTGACAGAGAGAGAGAGAGACAGTGAGAGAGGGAACACAAGCAGGGGGAGTGAGAGATGGAGAAGCAGGCTTCGCGCCGAGCAGGGAGCCCAACACAGGACTCGATCCTGGGACCCTGGGATCATGACCTGAGCCGAAGGCAGACACCCAACGACTGAGCCACCAAGGCGCGCGACACTCTATTTATTACTGTGTAGCATGTCAAATTTTGAAATCCATGTGCTCCTTCTTTGTTTCTGAGGTTGACTGGGCCCATCCCACATTTGTGAGTCCCAGGGTGAGAATACAAATGGAGGCCCACATATTATAAAGCTAAAAGTCTAAAAGTAATAAATTGAGATAACTATTAAATAAAATTGAATGTACCCTCCTATTCTAAGAAATACATTTCCAATACAAGCCTAGAAGAATGGAGGTTCCCAGCCTGACATCATTGTGTTGTCAATGTCTGTATACATATCCAGCAGAACGTTTTCTTCCAGAGAGGGTGCCTGCTAATATCGGACCCCAGGGCTGTTTCAGCCCCATGGATCCAGCTGCCCCTCATGCGGCCGAACTCTGACCAGGTGTTAGACAATGTCCGTAGAATACATATGGGTGGCTCAGTGGGTTAAAGCCTCTACTTTCAGCTCAGGTCATGATCTCAGGGTCCTGGGATCGAGGCCCGCATCGGGCTCTCTGCTCGGCAGGGAGCCTGCTTCCTCCTCTCTCTCTCTGCCTGCCTTTCTGCCTACTTGTGATCTCTCTCTCTCTGTCAAATAAATAAATAAATAATCTTTAAAAAATACATAAAAGAATGAGAATTCTACAAAGAACTCTGCAATAGAAGGTCTCAATCTTCCCTTACTCAACACCAGACTCAGGTTGAGACAGGTGTACGCAGCCAGTCAAAGATCCCAGTACAGGCAGACAGAGATTCAGAAAGGCCAGTGACCCCGGTGACCAGCACTGCCCTGCAGGATTGGGGAAGTTCCCAAGGGGAGTTCAAGGGGACTGGATCCTGGAGGAGACAGTGGGAAGCCTTCCCAGTGAAGGAGAGGACATGGAACCTCAGGATCAGCTCTGGCTTTTCTCCTCAGTCCAGTTCTCCTGAGAAGACCAGGGAAAATAAATCAGCCTAGACTCTTCATCATAGACAGAAACACATTGGTTTACAATTCTACATAGCCAATCACCCATCTTCTGCATTTATTTTCATAAATGGATGAATGCAAGATTGAAGCCTTAAAACTGGGCCTTGATAACATGCAGTCCTGTTTTTGGTGGACAAGAGACTGGGAGAGGCCCCTATACAGAGGACACAGCACAGGCAAAGGAAGGCCGGTGGGAAACACAGTGCACAGAATTTGGGAACTACGACAGCCCCAGGTGGTTGGCATAAGAAAAGGGCAGAGCAGTGAATGAGGTCCAGTGTATCCCCCACCCCAGACAAGGTCAGGTCAGAGGTGGGAGGGCCAAGAGACTGCAGGAGGAAGGGAAGCAGGAACCATTCGACCCTCTCACCTACGACAACACCTGGCCCCTGAAAGGTGGACAAGAGGGCTGCCCAGCCAGCCAGAATGGATGTCAGGACACAGTGTGTCCAGGGCCCAGAGTGAAATAGTCAAAGCCCCGGTGAATGTTGGGGATAAGCCGCCTGAGGCCCACACTGCTGGTGGCTGGCTGTGGGGCCCTAGACCCGTAGGTGTCTGAGCCCCTGTGGCCCCAGTTTCTTCCTCCACAAAGTGGTGGTCACAGGCTATCTCTCACTGCACCCCATTCCTTCTTCCACTACAGTAGCATTGTGGCCAAGTGCTCCCCCTTGGGGACCTCTGTCTCCAGGCCACCCTCCACTTTTAATACCTAAGAGGGGCCTCATTTCTCCCCTCTCATTGGCTGGCAACCCCTCCCACCCACAGGCCTTGAGAGCCTCCTCAAGCTCAGGCCCCTACTACCCCTCCACTCTCCAAGGCACCTGCCCTTCCCGGCTTCTGGAGTCCCCAAACCCTATCATGCTCAGGACCTGGAATCCTCTCATGGCCCCTAAGACTCCAAGGAACTTCGTCCCCTCACCCGCCCCTGCCCAGTTCAACAGACTCTTCCACTTCCCAAATAGAAAAGATTCACTGCAAATGTGCTGAGTGCCCGCCCTACTATGAGCAAAGCTCTGTTGGAGGCTGCAGAATTCCCTGGTAAACGTGGGCTCCACTTCTGCAGCCCCGTTTTTAGTTGTCAGAGCTCAGGCGGGGCCCTTAACTTCTCTGGGCCTCGACTTCCCCTTCACCCTTGTGGACTAACAAACCCCTCCTGGGTGGAAAAAGGAGCCCAGCCCAGGCTCCTGGGCTCACAGAGGCGGCGCCTGAGGCAGAGGGAGGACAAGCGCTCGCGCTGGCTCCCGCAAGCCAGGCCTCCTTGCCGGCGGCCAGGTAGGTCAGCGCGCGGGTCGGGGCGTCGGACACGGGGCGCGGGCCCGGGGACTGGCCGGCTCCAGCCACATCCCGGCCCGGGCAGGCCGCCAGGTGAGCGCGCCGAGGCGCTCAAAACGCGTCGCTGGCGGACTTCGGGTCATGGAGCCGCGTGCGAGGGGCGCTACGGACCCTAGGGGGAGCAGAGGAGGTACCGGGGTGGTGGTGGGGAGGGACTGGGCGCGTCCCTGCCACCCCTTGCCCCGCTTGTCTGCTCCTCACCTTTTCCTTCCGACAGGTGGTAAACAAAGCCGCCCTGGCGCCCAGGTGGCGGGCGGGCGCCGGGCGGCCGGGGTTGGGCTCCAGGTCCCCGACATGGCCCTGCACCCGCACCCGCACCCGCACTGCGGGGCTGCGCACCAGACCCGGGGACTCTCAGGAGTCTCCGGGGAGATGTGCCAGAGGTGTCTGCCCGGGGTCACTGGAGACAACCTGGGCACTCAGAGTCTGTAGTGAATTGGGGGGGGGGGCGGTTAGGCGGAGGCCTCTGGGGATGAATGGAGGGGCAGTTGGGGCTACGTGGGCCATTAGGGTTGCCTAGGATATCTGGAAAGGGACTCGGGGGTGCTGGGGCCACAGCGGGGGCAGACCCTCTTCTGTCGGGACATCTGGGGAAATCCGGGTCCCTCTCGCTACTGTGCGGGAAGAGTTCGGAATCTGGGGTTGTGAAGGGGCAGTGGGAGACCTCCAGAGATTGTCCCAGGGTGTTGGGAAGTGTCCAGGAATATTTCGGTCAAGTAGCCCTCTCCAGGCATATCGTGGGAGCAGGCGGGGTCCACCCGCATACCCGCGATGGGGGAGGTCGTGGTAGTTAGGAGGGGCAGTGGGCGGCCTGCGGAACTACGGAGGGAGTGGTCGGGGGGGCTCCGAAGATCTCGAGGGGCATTGTAGGTGTTCGGACGTCGGGGAGCGCGGGGGTTCGCCGAGGCTCGGGCCGGTGCTGATCGGTTCTTTCCACTCGCGCAGGCCGCGGCCTTCCGCAGCGGGCGGGCCCCAGAGCCCGGCAGCTCCTGGAGCGGCTGGACGCGCGCCCCCTGGCGGCCCGAGCTGCGGCCGACGTGGCGGCGCTGGTACGCAGGACGGGCGCCACATTGCGCCTGCGTCCCAAGGCGGGTGCGTGTCGGGGGGTGGGGCGGGGCCTCCCGGAGGGCGGGGTCTGAGTGGAGCCGGATTCCGGAGTGGCGGACCCGGGATTGTTAGTTACTCCCCTGGGTGGGGCCAATGGGTGTGACTGGCGGTGGGGCGGGGCCCGGAGGGAGCTTCGAGGGGGCCGAGCCTTGGCGTTATCCTAGAATATTCCTCCTGGAGGTGATCCTGGGAAAGTCATTGCGGTCGGTTAATGCTGCACGGCTAGTTGTGGGTGCAGGGCTGGATGGTTATCCCTGTCTGTGGGGGCTTCGTGGGGCATTTCTGAGGAAGTGGGGCCTGGAGTTTGGGGGGCGGGAAATTGGCTGAGGGGTGGGACTGGAAAAATCCACCCCCAGGGGGTGTGGCCTACAAACCCCAGGGGGCGGGATTGAATGTCAGGAACAGGTTGAAGTGTACAGGCCAGTTACCGGGTGGAAGCCGGAAAGTTCTCGAGCCCAATCTTGGAGCTGCACCCCCGAGGGCGGGCCTAAGGGTGTAATA
>PITA01032150.1:0-14150 GCA_004023965.1 Spilogale gracilis
GCCCCTTGGCTCATTAATTGTGATAAATCTACCATACTAATATAAGAAGTAATAATAGGGAAAACTGGGTATAGAGTTGATAAGAACACTTACTCTTATGATACTTTCTATTTTTGCAACTTCTCTGTTGCAAAGAGAGAAATCTGAATAAATAGAGAAATCTATTTAAATCTGAAATAATTCTAGGGCGCCTGGGTGGTTCAGAGGATTCAGCTCAGGTCATGATCTTGGGGTCCGGGGATTTAAGTCCCACATCGGGCTCAGCAGGGAGCCTGCTTCCTCCTCTCTCTGCCTGCCTCTCTGTCTGCTTGTGATCTCTCTCTGTCAAGTAAATAAATAAAATCTTAATAAAAAAAAATCAGATGCTTAAGCAACTGAGCCTCCCAGGTAGCCCCCATTTCTGAAATCTTATGGAACTAAGCCACACAGTGACTGTTGTTAAAAGCTATCTAGAAATCTCTAATTACACATGTCTATTTTAAAAGCACTGAAGCACTTATTATACACCTGACGCTATTCTAATTACTTTACAAATACTGCCTCATTTAATCTCCGTGATGATCCTATGAGTGAGGTAGCGTTATCACTCCTACTTAAAGTGTAGAAACTGAAGCACAGAGAAGTTAAATAAGTTACCCAAGGTCACACAGTAAGTAGCAGAGCCCGCATTCATACCCAGACTGCCTCACTCTACAGTCATGCTCTTAACCATGCACAATTCTGCCTGCTGAGAGGAGCAATGAGTGTGATATATGACAAGTTCCTTGAGGAAGGGGGCTATTTCTTCTCCTGAGAGACCATTATCATACTTAAGAAAGTCTTGGGGTGCTTGGGTGGCTCAGTCATTAAGCGTCTGCCTTCGGCTCAGATCATGATCCCCGAGTCCCAGGATCAAGCCCTGCATCAGGCTCCCGGCTCGATGGGAAGTCTTCTTCTCTCTCTCTCACTCCCCCTGCTGTGTTCCCTCTCTACCTCTATTTCTGTCAAATAAATAAATAGATAAAATCTTTTAAAAAGAAGAAGGAGGAAGAGGAGGAGGAGGGAGAAGAAGAAGGAAGTCTTAGGGGCACCTGGTTGGCTCACATAGTTGGGCGTCTGCCTTTAGCTCAGGTCATGATCCCAGGGTCCTGCTGGGTAGGGAGCCTGCTTATCCCTCTCCCTCTGCCTGCCGCTGTCCTTGCTTGTGCTCTCTCCCTCTCTCCGTCAAATAAATAAATAAAATAATTTTTAAAAAAAGAAAGAAAGTCTTATAAAGCTCCTGAAGTTTTCTGGACCTCATTTTTATGGGAGGCTGACACACCTGGGTGTGGAGAAGGACTTGGGACTTAGGAATTGAGCTAAGTGTAGTGCCCTTGAACTTGCTAACTGCCTTCCTTTTCTTTGAATAGCCTATTTTTCTCCCACAGATGGGCGAAGCTAAGCCCTCTGTGGACTTTAGCCCTTCCCTCTGGCTGTCTCCTTGCCAAAGCTCAGAGGGAGTCTTGTGGCCACAAGAGGGTGACAGAGTTGGTTCCTTTGGGAAGTGTCAGGGAGTCACACAGGAGCAAAGGCAAGGACTCATTAATCCATCTGGCCGCGGGATGAGGCCTGCACATACGTGAACGGCCTTGTGGGATTTTTATGACAAAAGTCTAACTTAAGCCTGTAAGTAATGGGGAGTCATGGAAGAGTGACATGGCGAAGTTCGCATTAGATGGGGATGAGAGATGTGTGGCCAGGGGTAGAGGCTAATGTTAGGAGCCTATTCTGAAAGTTTAAAAAATGATGAACTAAGAAGAATGGAAAGGAAAGTTAGGGTATGGGGCACCTGGGTGGCTCAGTTGTTAAGCGTCTGCCTTTGGCTCAGGCATGATCCCAGGGTTCCAGGATGGAGCTCCACATCGCTTGGGGCTCCCTGCTCTACAGGAAGCCTGCAAAAGAAAGAAAGAAGAAAGAAAGAAAAGAAAGAAAAAGAGAGAGAGAGAGAGAGAGAGAGAGAGAAAGAAAGAGAGAGAGAAAGAAAAGTTAGGGTGTGAGAGAAATGAACACTGTAAGTAAAAAAACATTTCCCGGTGGCGCCTGGGTGGCTCAGTTGGTTAAGCGACTGCCTTCGGCTCAGGTCATGATCCCGGAGACCTGGGATCAAGTCCCACATCGGGCTCCCTGCTCAGTGGGAAACCTGCTTCTCCCTCTCTCGCTCCCCTTGCTTGTGTTCCCTCTCTGGCTGTGTTTCTCTCTGTCAAATAAATAAAATCTTAAAAAAATAAAAACAAAAAACAAAAAACATTTCCCCTCTGGCCTTCGCAGCCAAAGCCTTCTGGACTATAAGTAATTCCAACGGCTGGCAATGGACAAAAGTAGGACACTGTACTTCACTGTTCAACCTCACTCCGAGGACTTCGTTCTCTCTCTCTCTTTATTTATTTTATTTATTTATATTATTTAATTTATTAATTTGACAGAGAGAAACACAGCCAGAGAGGGAACACAAGCAGGGGGAGTGAGAGAGGGAGAAGCAGGCCTCCCGCCGAGCAGGGAGCCTCACTCGGAACTCCATCCCAGGACCCAGGAATCATGACTTGAGCCAAAGGCAAATGCTTAACAACTGAGCCACCCAATAGCCCCTGTTCTCTCTTCCATTTCACACTTTATGCTGTGTTTCTGGGTGTGCGAGCAAAGTGTGCCGGAGACTTCTAGCGCTCACCCAACATCTCTGTTCTCCCCCTTTCTCTTTACATACAGCTAGACCACATTTCTAACCTTCACTGTGGTTAGACATGAACATGAGACGGAGTTCTAGCTGAAGTTCATGCTTCTAGATCATATTTTTTTTCATTCATTGTAGACCAAAACTTTTATAAAATACACTGTTGGCATTACTGGAAAAAATGAAATTTTAACACAAAGATATATATTAAGCCCCAGTTTTTTAAATTAAATGCAGCAGACATAAAAGGGTTATAAAACCTCCTGAAGTCTTGGTTTCCACTTCTGCACTTATCTTGTCACACCCTAGTAACTGCACCAAACTGAAACCAGTCCACAAAGCCCACTTTGAGGGATGTACCCTACTTCTAGGCCCACAGAAACTTCCCACAGGTGTTCCTCCATGCCTTCTGTGGGCCTTCCTTAATTTGGACTCTTAAATGTCTGCACGGAGGAGAGCTGCTCCGCCACCTAAGACGCAGGAAGTAAACAGCTGAGGGCATCTAGCTGGCTCCTCTTTCTCCTGTTGAATAAATAAATAAAATCTTTAAGAACAAGTTTTGTCTGTAGTTGACATGTAATGAATACTAAAGTATTCCCGTAGTCTGTCCTCACTCTGCAGGGTATCATTTCAGGATGAAATTTCATTTGGGAAAAAGCTGAAGAATTTCTCTTAGATTCAAATATTAAAGTGGTATAGTAGAAAGATATGCCTTCTACTGGGTATTTACCCTAAAGATACACATGTAGTGCCCCAAAGGGGACATGCCCCCAAATGTTTATAGCAGCAATGGCCACAATCGCCAAACGATGGAAAGAGCCTTGATGTCCATCGATAGATGAATGGATAAAGAAGATGTGGTGGCTATACCCATGGAATACTATGCAGCCATCAAAAATAACAAAATCCTGCCATTTGCAACGATGTGGATGGAACTGGAGGGTATTATGCTGAGCAAAATAAGTCAATCAGAGAAAGACAGTTATCCTATGATCTCTCTGATACGAGGAATTTGAGAGTCAGGGTGAGGGCTAATGGAGGGTAGAGAGGGGAAAATGAAACAAGATGAGACTGGGGAGGGAGACAAACCACAAGAGACTCTTAATCTCAGGAAACAAACTGAGGGTTTCTGGGGGGTAGAGGGGGAGGGACAGGGCGGCTGGGTGATGGAAAAAAATAAAAATTAATTTAAAAAAGAAAGATATGCCTTATACTTGGTATCTGTTCAACAAATGTTTGCTGATTCTGAACCTGAATGCCTAAGCCTTTCGGGGGGTTCTTGATTATACAGAAGCATCTTTTCTAGGACGAAATCCTCCCTCATTTGTTTTGTGTTGGTGTCTACTATGGTTTGGCTGCAGGAAGTCCTTCTTGGATCATAACTTCCTCTCTTCCTTATGTAATTTACAGGATCTCTTCTTAGTCTCACTGGAGGTAGAAAGAATGTTGGCGCCTGGCTGAGTTGTCTCCGTTGGAGACATAAATCCACTTTCCCAGAAGTAAAAGGGAGGCAGACTGTAATCTTGAGTAGGGCTGTTCCTTCTGGTGCTCCACAGAGAGCGTGCAAAGCTAAGGAAACTGCAAGCTCTCAGCACCCCGGTTTCTACAAGCAGGGGTCTCATTTATTCAGTGGCCTGTGCGGACACTGGCTGATCACTTTCCCCCACTGCCCTGCTGCCGAGAGAAGCGCCGCTGTGGGCAAGTGCTGGGCTCTTCGCTAGATGACCCCTGCAGTAGCTACACCACGTTCCCCCCACAAAATGTGAAAGGGGGTCACTTTCCTCCCAGAAGAAGGCAATATGTATTTTTCTATGGAAGTCTCAGACCTACCAGAAGAGTTAACCGAAGACCATGTTGTGGGGGAAGAAAAGCACCCAGGGCACTTGGGTGGCTCAGTTGGTTAAGTGTCTGCCTTTGGCTCCCACCATGATCCCAGGGTCCTGGGATCAAGCCCTGTGTCAGACTCCTTGGGAAGGTCTTCCGCTCCCCCTGCTTGTGTGCTCTGTCTCTGTCAAATAAAGAAATAAACCATATTTTTAAAAAAGAATGAAAAGGGCGCCTGAGTGGCTCAGTGGGTTAAGCCTCTGCCTTCGGCTCAGGTCATGATCTCAGGGTGCTGGGGTCGAGGCCTACATGGGCTCTCTGCTCAGCAGGGACCCTGCTTCCTCCTCTCTCTGTCTGCCTCTCTGCCTACTTATGGTCTCTGTCAAATAAATAAATAAAATCTTAAAAAAAAAAAATAGCGGCTCCGGCGCCTGGGTGGCTCAGTTGTTAAGCCTTCGGCCCAGATCATGATCCCAGAATCCTGGACTAGAGCCCTGCATTGGGCTCCCTGCTCAGCGGGAAGCCTGCTTCTCCTTCTGCCTCTCTCCCTGGCTTGTGCTCTCTCTCTTGCTCACTCACTCTCTCTTTAAAATATATAAAATCTTTTTAAAAAATTAATAATAATTATTAGTATTATTTCTAGAGCGGTCACATACCACAACAATACTTTAGATATATTTGGAGAAATAAAGAATTAAATTTAATTTTATTGGTTTCTTTTGAATTTCTTTTTTAAAATATTTTATTTATTTATTTGACACAGACAAAGAGAGATCACAAGTAGGTAGAGAAGCAGGCAGAGAGAGAGGAGGAAGCAGGCTCCCTGCTGAGCAGAGAGCCCGATGTGGGACTCGATCCCAGGACCCTGAGATCATGACCTGAGCCAAAGGCAGAGGCTTAAACCTCTGAGCCACCCAGGCACCCCTCTTTTGAATTTCTTAATATGCCCACTAGAAAATTCTAAATTACATAGATGGTTAAAATTATATCCATATTGAACGGCACTGTTAAAGTAGAAAAACTGAGCCATCTCCAAGATCTACCACTTAAGGCTTGCAGCTTCGATGTTGAGGGATACTTTTGACAATGCTGACTTCATTGTTACCTGAAAAAGAATGTCCTTTCTATACCATCCAGGCCCAAACACTGGTCAAAGATTTTAGAATACCTCCGCAATTCACCTACTTGTCTGGAACATTCCAGCGCTAATTTGTCTCCTTACAGACATAGCTCACCTTCAGTTCGGTCAGTCGCTCTGGAAACTGAGTGACACAAACCTGGCTTGATGACTGAGGGCCAGTTTCAGGTGTACATTCCAAAAGCAACGACTAAAACATGAAACATTGATACCTACTCATCAAAATCTGTGAAGCTCTTCTGAAGTCATGAGTTCATTTTCACCAAATAGTCTAGCTCCTTGCCAGTCTAGGCTTTTTTTTGAGCTCAGGTGCTTGAGCAGAAGGAAAGGAGCCTGGGGCCCAGCTGACGCCATGGTCACGGCCAGATGGAGTGGAACACGTGCACTGGTTGGACACATCAGCCCGGCCCTTATCTTATCCCTCTGCAGCTTTCCAAGAACTGTGCTCAGCTCTCACGTCCCATCAATGAGAAAGAACAATTTTATGAGCCAGTAGGGGTCTGCCATGTTTTATCTCTCAGAACCTTTTTAATTAATTCACTAAAGTCTTTAATCCACGGAAACAGCTCAGTAAATCTCTTCAACAAGTTCCCACCACTTAGCAGTCTGACAGCATCAAAGGAACTCATCCCCATGCTCTGTTTTCACCTTTTCCAAATACACTAAAAACTGAATATGGCTAAGGGCAGAAACGGAAAGAGATTCCTTCACTGAATCATGTGACTAAGATCTTTCTTATTTTTTTCTTAAAGATTTTATTTATTTATTTGCGAGAGAGAGAGTGAGAGAGAGCATGAGAGGGGAGAAGGTCAGAGGGAGAAGCAGACTCCCCGTGGAGCTGGGAGACCGATGCGGGACTCGATCCTGAGACTCCAGGATCATGACCTGAGCTGAAGGCAGTGGCTTGACCAACTGAGCCACCCAGGTGCCCACTCTCACTCTCTTAACGAGTGATGCAATAATGGAAACCAGGCCCAGTGATCGTTTTTGACATGAATAACTTGAATAATGCATAGAAACCCCCCATCTGTGTCAAGTGAGCTTAGCTTTCCCATATTTAAAGAAACTTCTTAAGTTCCGTCCTGACAAGAGGTTAGGCCCTGCTAGTTAATTAGGCCCGCTTCCCCCACCCCCTGAAAATTTGAAGTGGCCCACATTCCAAAGTCAAGAGAGACCGCATCCGGTAGAAGGGCTGCAGGACAGATACCTTCATACTAAACTTCAGTGATGAAATGAAGCCACTGAACTAGAGGTCTCCCATCCCAGCATTTCCCTGTGTCTTCTGAGACATGGCATATTAATTAATTCAACCGATACTTACTGATTGCAAAGCACTTTGGAGGATGTGCAGATAAACAATACAAATCGCTGTCGTTTAAGTGTCCCTATTACATCCTAGACCCTTTAAATGCACGATGCTATAAGGAGGTTAACTCCATTTCACGGAAGAAATAAAACAGGGCCCTTCATTTTAGGAGTTTACATTTCACAACTATTTCTGATATATAGCAAGGTATAAACCATATGTAAATGAAATCCTAAATGTTATTTTTTTTTAAAGATTTTATTTGAGAGAGAGACTGTGAGCATGAGCAGGGGCAGGGGCATAGGGGAGGGAGAAGCAGGCCCCCCGATGAGCAGAAACCTGCAGCGGGGGCTCAATCCCAGGACCCTGAGATCATGACCTGAGCCAAAGGTAGACACCTAACCGACTGAGCCACCCAGATGCCCCATAAATGCTATTTTTTTAAAGGTGTATTTATTTATTTGAGAGAAAGAAACAGAGAGTGCACATACGTGAGAGGAGGGGCAGAGGGAGAGAGAATCTCCAGCAGACTGATGGCCCAGCATGGAGCCCTCAACAAGGCCTTGATCTCATGGCCTTGAGATCAGGACCTAAGTCCAAATAAGGAACTGGACCCTTAATCTGCTGAGCCACTCAGGGAACTCTAAGTGTTAATTTTTTTAAACTTTTTTTTAAAGTTTATTTATTTATTTGAGAGAGTGAGCGAGATGGAGAAGAGAGAAGCCAAGTAGCACAAGCAGGGGGAGGCACAGAGGGAGAGAGAAAAGCAGGCTCCCCGATGTTGGGCTAGATCCCAGGATCCTGGGATCATGACCTGAGCTATCCAGGTGCCTCCCTAAAGGCTATTTGTTTTTTCCCCAAAGATTTTATCCATTTATTTGACAGAAACACACCTAGAGAGGGAACACAAGCAGGGGGAGTGAGAGAGGGAGAAGCAGGCTTCCCACCAAGCAGGGAGCCAGACGTGGGGCTCCATCCCGGGTCTCCGGGACCATGACCTGAGCCAAAGGTAGACACCTAACGACAGAGCCACCCAGGTGTCCCCTAAATGCTATTTCTAATGAAATTAACAGGTATGTCAGATAGTTTAATCTTTAGTACCCAGCAGCATTCTAAACTAAGTACTCCCCAAATGTTTATTGACAGTGCTAACCAGGAGGAAGAGAGACAGGCTGTTTTCTATCCACACTAAGAATAGCTTGGCAAAAGATACTTAAAATACATGTAGCAATAAAGCAAAATTCCCTAAATCTGAATAATAAAGTAGGTAAATTACCTACCATAGAGGTTTTTTTTTTTTTTTGAAGGTTTTATTTATTTATTTGACAGACAGAGATCACAAGTAGGCAGAGAGGCAGGCAGAGAGAGAGGAGGAAGCAGGCTCCCCACCGCCCATGTGGCCTCGATCCCAGGACCCTAAGATGATGACCTGAGCCCAAGGCATAGGCTTCAACCCACTGAGCCACCCAGGCGCCCCAGATTATTTTTTAAAAATCTTTATGGGGTGCCTGGGTGGCTCAGTTGGTTGGGCGACTGCCTTCGGCTCAGGTCATGATCCCGGAGACCCGGGATCGAGTCCCGCATCAGGCTCCCTGCTCGGCGGGAAGCCTGCTTCTCCCTCTCTCACTCCCCCTGCTTGTGTTCCCTCTCTGGCTGTGTTTCTCTCTGTCAAATGAATAAAATCTTAAAAAAAAAAAAAATCTTTATGGTATGGGCGCCGGGGTGGCTCAGTGGGTTAAGCCTCTGCCTTCGGCTCAGGTCCTGATCTCAGGGTCTTGGGATCGAGGCCACATCGGGCTCTCTGCTCGGCAGGGAGCCTGCTTCCTCCTCTCTCTCTGCAGCCTCTCTGCCTATTTGTGATCTCTCTCTCTGTCAAATAAATAAATACAATCTGTTTTTTAAAAAATCTGATTAAGCAGGGCTGACCTAGGTATAGTCTTACCCACTCAAAGAAGAGACATGTAATAGAAAGAAGTAAAACGAAAACCAAGTCTTCACCCATGACATGTTCATCACTTACCAGGGTGATGTTTAGGGGATTCGACCTCCATTTGGCAAAATCACCATCACAGCAAAATCTCATTTTAAGTCTCTGTGATGGCAGGAGGCAGAGCCCTGCAAAGCCTGACCCTGGGCCTTTCCAAATGTAACTTACATCTAAGGTAATCTGAGAAAAAAGAAGGAGGAAAGACTCTATTTTTTAAATCACATTTTAATTTTTTCTCCAGGTCTCTTCATTTTCTGCACTCTCAATATGGCTCCCTTAATGCAGTCTTATGCCAAGAGTGACGATGACAAAAAAAATTATCAATAAGAAAAGGCGGCTCTAGGCGGCCAGGGACTAAACCTCCCCGGAGTTGGGGGCGGGGAGACCACAGCTCAGCTGCCTAACCGCCAGCGCCCCCTCCCGGGAGGCGGGCGCTCAACACGGGCGCGCCGGCCGCCGCGGCCCTGCCCGGGACTGCAGGCCTTCTATTCCGCTCTCCGCCGCCTGGCGCCCCGCCCCCGCCGCCTGGCGCCCCGCCCCCGCCGCCTGGCGCCCCGCCCCCGCCGCCTGGCGCCCCGCCCCCGCCGGCAGGTCCCGGCTCCGTGCCTCCTGCCCGCGCAGCCCACCCACTCGCACGTCCAACGCCCTTTTTCCCCCTGAAAAGTTTTTAGACGGTGGGGACTATTTTCTTCTAAGGTAACCTTCCACCAAACTGGAAGGAAACGTGAACCTGAGACCGGGGAAGGGCTGGGGCGCCGGCGGCACCGCGAGGGCCTGGCATCCAAGGGAATAGCAGAGCTCCCAGAGTGGTTTGTTGGGTTAGTCGTTAAAGGTGCGCCGTGCTGCTAAATATTTAAGATGGAGACTTTTAAAAAATTAAGTAATATAAAATAGATCCCACTAAGCAGATGGTTGTCTTCAGACCTTGCGGTTCTTTCCATTGATTCTCCTGTGGTCTGCCCTATAGAGGAAACAACTTCCCCAGGGAATGACTTCTTTTTTTTTTTTTTTTAAAGACCTTATTTAATTATTTGACAGAGAGAAACACAGCCAGAGGGGGAACACAAGCAGGGGGAGTGAGAGAGGGAGAAGCAGGCTTCCCGCCCAGCAGGGAGCCCGATGTGGGGCTCGATCCCGGGTCTCCAGGATCATGACCTGAGCCACCCTGGGTCTCCAGGATCATGACCTGAGCCGAAGGCAGACGCTTAACCAACTGAGCCACCCAGGCGCCCCAGGGAATGGCTTCTTAAAATGGTAGAGGCAAAAATCAAACCTTGATGCTGCCCTTAGGGGCAGTTTGCTGAACTGTGGAGAGTAAACAACTTGCAGAAATATTCAGTGATTAGGAAAACCCACTAGACCTGTATTTTTCAAACTGAGTATTAGGGAAGGAGAGAGGAAGGGCGGGAGGGAGGGAGGAAGAAAAGCACTACATAGGAAGGATCAATATTCTTTCATGAAACCTGTATTGTGAGAGAATATTGTGTGTGTTTGCATGTACCAGGTCAAAATGTAATTTCTTAGAGCATTGCTGTCAAGAAAACGTCTACACTAGACAGAATTATTTTAGGATGATTAGATTGGAAAGGTTTGAAAGGTCATCCAGTTTATGCCTCTATACCTCATTTTAAAGAACACAGGCTTTAATTATCTTTCTTGCTTATTATCTTCCCATCTCGGCATCTGCTATTAATGGTTTATGAATAATTTATCTTCTTAAAGCTATTAACAGTAAAGAAAGCTGTAACTTAAAATATGAAGGTTGTTTTTCCAAGCTCCCCTTTTTCCATGTCCCCTTCTCTATCCTGTGAGGCAAGGTTATGGCCACATTCCACATGTGTCTGAAGATCCTGTCTCCAAAAAGCTGGGGTTGCTGTGATGTTATGTAAACAAATACTCCCTTATCTGGTTTATTTTAATTTATATTACTTTATTTTTTTTAATATTTTATTTATTTGACAGAGAGAAACACAGCCAGAGAGGGAACACAAGCAGGGGGAGTGAGAGAGGGAGAAGCAGGCTTCCCGCCGAGCAGGGAGCCCGATGTGGGACTCGATCCCAGGTCTCCAGGATCATGACCTGAGCCGAAGGCAGTCGCCCAACCAACTGAGCCACCCAGGCGCCCCTAATTTATATTACTTTAAAATGTGTATTTTTCTTTTATCCCTTATTGCTTCTTTTAAAAGTTTTACATCCTGTATAGATAATCTGAAGGGCAGTGGTGCTTGAATTTGACTTAGTTCCTTCTCAGCATAGGGGAAGTTCTGTTTAATGCTAACCAGGGGCGTGGTCTGTGACTGGGTTTTCTGTCTTTATTACTGTCGCTGGCCTGTCACATGCTCCATTCATTCAGTCACTCCTGCCATTGAATTTGATATTTGTATCAGAAGTCCCACGGGTATGTGTGGCTAAGGGCGCTGACGGCAGGGAATACTCATAGTCAATCGTGAGACACTGGCCCAGTAACAACAACAATAATAAAATAATTGTAATAATAAACATTACTCACATTTACATTAATAGCTGAAATTGACTCCACCCTTTTTTTAAAATATTTTATTTATTTGACAGAGAGAAACACAGCTAGAGAAGGAACACAAGCAGAGGGAGTGAGAGGGGGAGAAGCAGGCTTCCTCCTCCCCCCGCCCCCCAGGCTGGGAGCCTGAAGGCAGAGCTCAATCCTGGGACTGACCCAAAGCCGGATGCTTAAGGACTGAGCCACCAGGTGCCGGACTCCACAGTTTTCTGTGCTAAGCATCTTGCGTGCATTAGGTCAGTGGATTCTCGTTAACCTGGGCTCACAGCTGAAGACACGCAGCTTAGACAGTTTAAGTGAGGTGTGGCTACTGCTCGGGTGGTCCCTCAGCTACTTCCAGGCTCTGCTTTCCCTTTTTCACTGACTTCCTGAATTTGGGCCTGAACATTTTCCCCCAGAGAGACCTCCTGCCTAAAAGGCAGATGGCACATCAGTGAGATGTTTATGTTCCTTGAAATCATGCCTTGTTAACTGGTATCAGAAGCACACCAGGCACACTCCGCAGACCTTGCCTTCGAGGAAGGAGGGGGTTGTTCCAAACGGGCTGAGGAAGAAGAGCCCCTGGGTAAAACATTCCCAAGCTATACACACATGTGCCTGAGGCGAGAGGAAGAGCCAACACTGGGAACTGACTTAACTGGTTTTATTCCCTCTCTGTGTTCATCATGGGCCAACGATGCTATTCCGCTGGTTGTTCAACATTTTGAGCATCACCCCTGGCAATAAATCTTGGAATTTGACCTGTCATGGGGCAATTGTGGGAGATCTATGAAGGAGAAGAACAGGATAGGGAGAATTTTAGTGCCATTAGAAAAGTAATATCTGGGGCGCCTGGGTGGCTCAGTGGGTTAAAGCCTCTGCCTTCGGCTCAGGTCATGATCTCAGGGTCCTGGGATGGAGGCCACAGCGGGCTCTCTGCTCAGCAGGGAGCCTGCTTCCTCCTCTCTCTCTGCCTGCCTCTCTGCCTACTTGTGATCTCTCTCTCTCTGTCAAATAAATAAATAAAATATTTTTTAAAAAAAGAAAAGTAATACCTGGAAAAACAGTACGGTATGCATTTATGAATAAATGACTATCCCTAGTTGGCGCTTGGCATCCATCTGCTTGAGGAAGATAAGAATTTGTTAGAGAAGGGAGGGGGAAATACTGAGATAGTCAGCTTCTGACATTCAAAATAGAATTTTGTAGCAAGACAAAAAATTTCTAAACCAGATTGGTGGCCTGAAAGAAGATTTCCTAAATTCCTTTCAAGATTAAAAAAACAAAAGTCCAGGGGCGCCTGGGTGGCTCAGTTGGTTAAGCGACTGCCTTCAGCTCAGGTCATGATCCCAGAGACCTGGGATCGAGTCCCACATCAGGCTTCCTGCTCGGTGGGAAGCCTGCTTCTCCCTCTCTCACTCCCCCTGCTTGTGTTCCCTCTCTGGCTGTTTCTCTCTGTCAAATAAATAAAATCTTAAAAAAAAAAAAAAAAGTCTGTTTGACTCCCAGAGATACCAGCTTAGAGGACTTGACTCAGTAAGTTCTCCCGAAGGGTATGACTGCCAGGCTGCAAGGTCTGCCGCTCAGAGGTGGGAGGTCACAGAGTGGAGGAAGCCAGGGAAGTCTGTGTTTGTTGGTCCTGGGGGATAATAGGAAGATAGAATGGGAGAGAGAATAAGCGGAAAGGGAAAACTGTCACCTGCCCCGATTTCTCCTCTCCAGACTTAACGTCTAGAGATGACAAGGTGGGCGCGTGGTGGCTCAGTGGGTTTAAACATTTGCCTTCAGCTCTGATCATAATCCCAGGGTCTTGGGATGGAGCCCCGCACGGGTCCCCCTGCCCAGCAGGGGAGTCTTTTTCTCCCCCCACCCTGTTCATGCTCTCTCTCTCAGATCGAAATGACAAGGTACACATCATGTGATTGGAGGGAATAGCAGGGACTTGCTCCCATTGGGGCCCCTGAGAGGTTGCTCTGTGTCTTCCGCTGGCCATACACATCAGGTCAAAGTGTACTCAGAGCAAAGGCCCTGGAGTCTGGCCCTCCAGGGATGCTGGCAGTGAGAGCCGCAGTATCTGGCTGAGGAACTTTTTGGAGGGGTGACCTCAGCAAGCTAGAGCAAGGCGACGCGGTAGTGAAGCCGGCGCCGGCCTCCACCAACCCGGGCCAAGACTCAGTAATGAGCCCCTACAGGGACAAACTGCAGTTTGTAGGGTCTGTAGAGTCAGTGAGCTGCGGGGAGGCCGAGAGACAGTCGAGTGTGGAGCGAGCCGAGGCCGGCCCCAAGTCACAGCCGCGTGGTCTGGAGCCTTGTTTCCGTCGCAAATACCAGGACAAGCGGCGGCCTGGTGGGGAAGGGACGGTGTCCCAGAGGCCGGAACAGCCACAGAACACTGCACCCCAATGTTCATCGCAGCAATGGCCACAATCGCCAAACTGTGGAAAGAGCCAAGGTGCCCATCAACAGATGAATGGATAAAGAAGATGTGGTACATGTATACAATGGAATACTATGCCTCCATCAGAAAGGATGAATATCCAACTTTTGTAGCAACATGGACTGGACTGGAAGAGATTATGCTGAGTGAAATAAGCCAAGAAGAGAAAGTCAAGTATCGCATGGTTTCACTTACTTGCGGTGCATGAGGGGTAAACTGGAGGACAGTGGGAGAAGGAAAGTAAATGGGAACTAGGG
>PITA01032151.1:0-14306 GCA_004023965.1 Spilogale gracilis
CTATAAAGAACTACTCAAACTCAACACCCAAAAAGAAGATGAACACATCAAAAAATGGGCAAGAGACATGAAGAGGCACTTCTCCATAGAAGATATACAAATGGCCAACAGACACATGAAAAAATGTTCAGCGTCACTAGCTATCAGGGAAATTCAAATCAAAACCACTCTAAGATACCACCTTACACCAGTCAGAATGGCCCAAATTAACAAGACAGAAAACAACAAGTGTTGGAGAGGCTGCAGAGAAAGGGGAACCCTCTTACACTGTTGGTGGGAATGTAAACTGGCACAGCTGCTTTGGAAAACAGTGTGGAGATTCCTTAAAAAATTAAAGATAGAGCTACCCTATGACCCTGCAATTGCACTACTGGACATTTACCCCAAAGATACAGATGTAGTGAAAAGAAGGGCCATATGCACCCCAATGTTCATTGCAGCAATGGCCACAATCGCCAAACTGTGGAAAGAGCCAAGGTGCCCATCAACAGATGAATGGATAAAGAAGATGTGGTACATATATACAATGGAATACTATGCCTCCATCAGAAAGGATGAATATCCAACTTTTGTAGCAACATGGACTGGACTGGAAGAGATTATGCTGAGTGAAATAAGCCAAGAAGAGAAAGTCAAGTATCGCATGGTTTCACTTATTTGTGGTGCATGAGGGGTAAACTGGAAGACAGTGGGAGAAAGAAAGTAAATGGGAACTAGGTTAATCCAGGGAGAGAAACAAAACAAGAGAGACTGAACACAGAAACAAACTGAGGGACTTGGAGGGAGGGGGGTAGAGGGATGGGAGAGCCTGGTGTTGGGTACTGGGGACACCTAAAGCGTGGACCACTGGGTGTGGGGAATGGGGAATGAATCTTGGAACACTGGAAAAAAAAATTTTAGTAACAATAAAAAAAAAAGAAAAAAAATATAAAAATTTTAGAAAAAATATAAAAAAATAAAATAAAAAAATAAATGTATAAATAACCCATGAGACAAAGAAGAAATCACAGTGAAAAATAGAAAGTATTTTGAACTGAGAAAAATTAAAATACAAGATATCAAAATTTTTGAAATGCTGCTAAACCAATACAGTTGATGCTTGAACAATAAAAGCATCAAGGACAGTCACCTCTTACATAGTCAAAACCTCTACATATCACTTTTGACCCTCCAAAACTTAACAAATAGCCTACTATTCTCTGGAAGTCCTATCAATAATTTAGATAGGTGATTAACTCATATTTTATATCTTATATGTACTATATACCATATTCTTACAACAAAATAAGCTTGAGAAAAGAAAATGTTAAGAAAAGTATAAGGGAGGGAAAAGACATTTACAATACTGTACTGCATTGATTAAAAAAAAAAATTCCAGAGGTGGCTGGCTTGCTCAATTTGTTAAAATGGCTGCTTTTGGTTCAGGTCATGATCCCAGAGTCCTGAGACTGAGCCCCACCTGGTGCTCCCTGTTCAGTGGGGAGTCTACTTGTTCCTCTCCCTTTGCCCCTCCCCCATTCATGCTCAGGCTCTCTCTCACTCTCTCTCTCTCCTTCAAATAAATAAATAAAATATTTTTAAAAAACAGTCTATGTATAATTGAACCCATAGAGTTCAAGCCTGTGTTATTAGGATCAGCCGTACTTAGAAATATATACCCATCAAAGTGTTCATTAGAAATACAAGGTCTTGGGACACATGGTGGCTCAGTGGCTCAGTTGATTAAGCATCCAACTCATAATCTTGTCTGAGGTCATGATCTCAGAGTTGTAGGACTGAGCGCCACATCAGCATGGAGCCTGCTTAAGATTCCCTCTCTTCCTCTCCCTCTGCCTCTCTCTGCCTCTCTTTCTCTAAAAAAATAAGTAAATAAATAACAAAAGTATGAAAAAACAACAGAAAGAAAGGAAAAAGGGAGAAAGAAAGAAACAAGGTCTCAAATCAATGACCAACTTCTACCATTAAACACACACACACACACACACACACACACACACACACACACACATGAATAAATTAAACCAAAATAAAGAATACCAGAACAAAAATCAATGAAATTAAAAACAAAACACAATAGAGAAAATCATTCAAACCAAAATATTTCACTTTCAAAGAGTGAAAAAATTATAACATTCTAAGAATAAGCTAAACAAATTGGGGAAAGACAGAGAAGGAGGAAGGCTAAGGAGTAGGAGGAGAAAGGGAGAAAGAAGGGAGAGTGAGAGGGAGAGAAGATACAAATTATCAGTATTAGAATGAGATAGGAGACATCACTAGGATCCTATACATACTAAAAAGATAGTAATGGATTATTATGAACACCTTTATGCCAATAAACACTTCAACTGAGATAAAGTAATAAACATTCTTTGAAACACAAAAACTACCAAAGCTCACTTGAGAAGAAATGATCATTTACAAAGACCTATATCAATTAAATAATTAAATTAGTAGTTAAAACTTTTGTAAAAACAAAGAGACAAACAAACAAAAAAACCTCCAGGCCTAAGCCTCTTTCTCTCTCATTCTTTCTTCCTGTCTTTTCTGTACAAAATGACAAAATAGAGTTCATCTAAAAATAAGTAACAGGAAGTAGTACTCACTGTCAGGGATTTAATCAATATAGATATAAGTAAGATGTGTGAACCAGAATTTAAAATAATGATTATAAAGATACTAGCTTGGATTCAAAAAAAGCATGGTGGAAAATAATAAAACTGAGAAGAAAAGGGAAAGAAAACTAGTGGATCATGAAGGCAAACTTAGGGAACTCAGCAATTCCATAAAGTGTAATAATATCCATATTATAGAAGTCCCAGAAAATGAAGAGTGGAGAAAAAGGGACAGAAAGTTTATTTTAACAAATTATAGATAAGAACTTCCCTAATCTTGGAAAGGAAACAGGCATTCCAGTCCAGGAGGCACAGAGAAGCCCCCTCAAAATAAACAAAAACAGTTCAACATCTCGACATATTATAGTGAAACTTGCAAATTAGAGAAAGAGAAAGAGAAAATCATGAAAGAAGCTAATGACAGGAGGTCCTTAACCTACAAGAGTAGACATATAATACTGGCAGCAGGCCTGTCCACAGAAACCTAGCAGACCAGAAAGGACAGGCATATGGTCAACATGCTCAAAGGCAAAAACATGCAGCCAAGAATACTTTATCCAGCAAGCCTGTAATTCAGAATGGGAGAGAGACAGAGTTTCCAGGACAAAAAAACCTAAAGGAATTTGTGAAAACTAAAGCATCCCTGCAAAAAATAATAAAGGGTATCCTTTGAGTGGAGAAAGAGCTCCAAAGTAACAAGGATCAGAAAGGAATAAAGATAATGTATAGGAAGAGCAATTTTACAGGTAATACAGTGGCACTAAATTCATGTCTTTCAATAATTACTCTGAATGTAAATCGACTAAATTTTCCAATCAAAAGATATAGGGTATCAGAATGGATTAAGAAAAACAAGACCCGGGCACCTAGGTGGCTCAGTGGTTAAGCCTCTGCCTTCAGCTCAAGTCAAAATCCCGGAGTTCTGGGATTAAGCCTTGCATCAGGTTCCCTGTCGGCGGGAAGCCTGCTTCTCCCTCTCTCACTCCTGCTGCTTGTCTTCCCTCTCTGGCTATGTTTCTCTCTACCAAATAAATAAAATATTTTAAAAAAATAAAAAAGAAAGAAAAATAAGACCCATCAATATGCTACTTACAAGAGACTCATTTTAGATGCAAAGACACCCTCAGACTTAAAGTGAGAGGTAGAGAACCATCTCTCATGCTAATGAACATCAAAAGAAAGCTGGGGCAGTATCCTCATATCAGATAAATCAGATTTTAAACCAAATATTGTAGTAACAGATGAAGAGGGACACTATGCCATACTTAACGGATCTACTCAACAAGAAGACCTAACAATTATAAATATTTATGCTCCTAACTTGGGAGAAGACAATTATATCAACCAATTAATAACAAAGGTAAGAAAAATTTGATAATATTACAACAATAGTAGAGGACTTCAACACCCCACTCACAGCAAAGGACAGATCAACTAAGCAAAAGACCAACAAGGAAACAAGGGCTTTGAATGACACACTGGGCCAGATGGACTTCACAGATATAAACAGCGCATTCTGTACTGAAGCAACAGAATACACATTGTTCTCAAGTGTGCATGGAACATTCTTCAGAATAGATCACATAATGGGTCATAAATCAGGTCTCAATTGGTACCAAAAGATTGGGATTATTCCCTGCATATTTTCAGACCACAGTGCTTTGAAAGTTGAACTCAATCACAAGAGGAAATTTGGAAAGAATTCAAACACATGGAGGATAAAGAGCATCCTACTAAAGAATGAATTGCGTCAAAAAGGAAATTAATGAAGAATTTTAAAAATTCATAGAAACTAATGAAAATGAAAATACAACTGTTCAAAGGTTTGGGATACAGGAAAGACAGTCCTAAGAGGGAAGTACATTGCAATACAAACCTCTCTCAAAAAAGTAGAAAAATCTCAACTGTACAAGCTAATCTTCCACTTAAAGGAGCTGGAGAAAGAATAGCAAATGAAGCCTAAACCAAGCAGGAGAAGAGAGATAATAAAGATTAGAGCAAAAACCAATGAAACAGAAACCAGAAGAACTATAGAACAGATCAACAAAACTACAAGCTGGTTCTTTGAAAGAATTAAAAAGATTGATAAACCTCTGGCCAGACTAATCCAAAAGAAAAGAGAAAGGACCCAATTAATAAAATCATGAACTAAAGGGGAAAGATCATGACCAATACCAGGGAAATACAGACAATTATTAGAACATATTATGAGCAACTACACACCAGCAAATTAGGAAATCTGAAAGAAATGGATGCATTCCTGAAAATGTATAAACTACCAAGGCTGAATCAGGAAGAGGTAAAAAGTCCGAGCATATCCATAACCAGCAGGGAAATTGAATCAGTAATCAAAAATCTCCCATCAAACAAGTCAAGGGCCAGAAGGCTTCCCAGGGGAATTCTACCAAACATTTAAGGAAGAAATAATACCTATTCTTCTGAAAATGTTCCAAAAACCACAAATGGAAGGAAAACTTCCAAACTCATTCTATGGGCCTAACATTATCTTGATCCCAAAACCAAAGACCCCACTAAAAAGGAAAACTACAGACTAATATCACTGATGAACATGAATGCAAAAGTTCTCGCCAAGATACTAGTTAATAGTATGTTGCTAACAGTACATTAAAAGTATTATTCACCACAACCATGTGGGACATTATTCCTGGGCTGCAGCGGTGGTTCAATATCTGCAAATCAATTAATGTGGTATACCACACTGATTTAAAAAAAAAGAACAAGAACCATATGATCCACTCAATAGATGCAGAAAAAGCATTTGACAAAACACAGCATGCTTTTTTGATAAAAACCCTCCACTAGGTAGGGAAAGAAAAGGACCCTTGGCAAATATCATCCTCAATGGGGAAGACCTGAGAACTTTTCCCCTAAGTGACCTTAGGAACAGGACAGGGATGTCTACTCTCACCACTGTTGTTCAAGATAATACTAGAATACTAGAATATTCCTTGCCCCAGCAGACAACAAACAAAAGAAAAAAAAAGGCATTCAAATCTGTAAAGAAGATGTCTAATTTTCACTCTTCACAGACAACATGATACTCTATGTAGCAAATCCAGACTCCACCAAAAAATTGCCAGAACTTGTGATACAGGAATTCAGCACAGTTGCAGGATATAAAATCAATGCCTAGAAGTCAGTCGCATTTCTATGCACTAACAATGAAGCAGCAGAAAGAGATACTAAGGAATCAATTCCATTTACAATTGCACCAAAACCCCTAAGAAACCTAGGAGTAAACCTAATCAAAGAGGTAAAGGATCTCTACTCTAGAAACTACAGAACACTTATGAAAGAAATTGAGGAAGACACAAAGGAATGGAAAAACATTCCATGTTCATGGGTTGGAAGAACAAATATTGTTAAAATTTCTGTGCTACACAAAGCAACCTCACATTCCATAATATCCCTATCAAAATACCATCAGCATTTTTCACAGAGCTAGAACAATCATAAAATTTGTATCACACCACAGAAGACTCTAAAGAGCCAAAGGAGTGTTGAAAAAGAAAACCACAGCTGGAGTCATTACAATTCTGGACTTCATGCTGTTTTACAAGGCTGTAATCATCAAGAGAGCATAGTACTGGCACAAAAACAGACACATAAACCAATGGAACAGAACAGAAAACCCAGAAATGGATGCTGAACTCTATCGTCAACTAATCTTTGACAAGCAGGAAAGAATATCCAATGGAAAAAGGATAGTCTCTTCAATAAATGGTGCTGGGAGTATTGGACAACCACATGCAGAAGAATGAAACTGAACCATTCTCTTACACCATACACCAAAAAACTCAAAATGGATGAAATATAAGACAGGAATCCCTTAAAATCCTAGAGAAGAACAGAAGCAGCAACCTCTCTGAACTTGTTCATAGCAACTTCTTCCAGGACATTTCTCCTAAGACAAGGGAAACAAAAGCAAAAATGAACTATTCAGACTTCAATAGGCTAAAAGCTTTTGCACAAAAAAGGAAACACTAAACAAAACTAAAAGGCAACGTATGGATTAGGAGAAGATAATTACAAATGACATATCAGATAAAGGGCTGGTATCCAAAATCTATAAAGAACTTACAAAACTCAACATCCCAAAATAATCCAGTCAAGAAATGGCAGGAGACATAAACAGACATTTCTCCAAAGAAGACATGCAAATGGCCAAGAAACACATGAAAAAATTCTTAATATCACGAGGCATCAGAGAAATACAAATCAAAACCACAATGTTATACCACCTCACACCAGTCAGAATGGCTAAAACTAACAAGTAAGGAAATGACAAATGTTGGTGAGGATGTGGAGAAAGGGGAACCCTCTTACACTGTTGGTGAGAATGCAAACTGGTGCAGCCACTCTGGAAAATAGTATGGGGCTTCCTCAAAAAGTTAAAAATAGGGGTGCCTAGGTGGCTCAGTTGGTTAAGCGACTGCCTTCGACTCAGGTCATGATCCTGGAGACCCGGGATCGAGCCCCACGTCGGGCTCCCTGCTCGGTGGGAAGCCTGCTTCTCCCTCTCTCACTCCCCTTGCTTGTGTTCCCTCTCTGGCTGTATTTCTCTCTGTCAAATAAATAAATAAAATCTTTTAAAAAAGTTAAAAATAGAGCTACCCTATGATCCATCAATTGCAGTACTAGGTATTTATTCAAAGGATACAAACATAGTGATTGGAAGGGGCACATGAACCCCAATGTTTAGAGCATCAATGTCCATAATAGCCAAAATATGAGAAGAACCCAGATGTCCATCAACAGATTAATGGATAAAGAAGTTATATATTTATATATATATGGAGTGGAGCATTATTTGGAATAAATCTGAGTATTACTCAGCCATCAAAATGAATGAAATCTTGCCATTTGCAATAATGTGGATAGAACTAGAGGGTATTATGTTAAGTGAAATAAGTCAATCAGAGAAAGACATATACCATATGATTTCACTCATATGTGGAATTTAAGAAACAAAATAGAGACATAGAGGAAGAGAAGGAAAAATAAAATAAAAAACAAAGAGGGAAGCAAACCATAAGAGACTCTTAACTGTAGGAAACAAACAAGATTGCTGGAGTCGAGGTTGGTAGGGGGATGGTGTAACTGGCTGATGGGCATTAAGGAGGGCACTTGATGTAATGAACACTGGGTGTTATATGTAACTGATGAAACACTGAGTTTATCTCTGAAACTAAGAATACAGTATATGTCAACTAAACTGAATTTAAATAAAAAAGTTTTAAAAACATTGAAATGTACACTTAAAAAAAAGAAATGGAAAAAAGTACAAATTTCCAATATTTAGAATTTAAAAAGGGGACATCACTACAGGGAAAACAGACTTTTAAAAAATGATAAAAGAAACTTGTGAACTTCCGAACAATAAATTTGACAATTATTTGACAATTATACAAATGAACAAATTCTCGAGTGCACAAATTATCAAAACTGATTACGATGGTTAGTTATATTTGTCAATTTGGTTGTGTCAAGAAATGCATAGATATTTGGTCACATATGATTGTGGGTGTTTCTGTAAGAGTGTTTTTCAATGAGATTAACGTTTAAATCAGTAGAATTTGAATAAAGCAGATTGTTCTTCTACTTAACCAAAGACAGCATGTTCAATGAAACAGACAAATTTGTGAGAGATTAAGAGAGGATATTACCAGAATCTAAAACTAGAATTAGATGTCCTAAATTTACAATTTTTAATTAAAAAAATTCCCTAAGTCATCAAGAAAAAAGAGCAAGAAGGAGTAAAAAGTATGAATAGATAATTCAGAGAAAGGAAAATCAGAGTGACTATAAAGTTTATTTAAAAAACACTAAGAGTGGGGTGCCTGTGTGGCTCAGTTGGTTAAGTGACTGCCTTCGGCTCAAGTCATGATCCTGGAGACCCGGCTCCTTGCAAGGCGGGAGGCCTGCTTCTCCCTCTCTCATCCCCCCTCCTTGTGTTCCCTCTCTGGCTGTGTTTCTCTCTGTCAAATAAATAAAATATTTAAAAAATCATAATAAGTAAAAAAACTAAAGAAATAAAAAACACTAAGAGGGTGATGCCTGGGTGGTTAAGTCATTAAGCATCTGCCTTTGGCTCAGGTCATGATTCCAAGGTCCTGGGATTGAGCCCCACATCGGGCTCCTTGTTTGGTGGAAAGCCTGCTTCTCCCTCTCCCACTCCACCTGCTTGTGTTCCCTCTCTTGCTGTGTCTCTCTATGTCAAATAAATTAAATCTTTTTAAAAATAAATAAATAAATAAATAATATGGCATTGGCCGCAGCAACTTCGTTCAAGACACGTCTCCAAAGGCAAAAGGAGACAAAAGCGAAAATGAACTTCTGGGATTTCATCAAAATAAAAAGCTTCTGTAAAGCAAAGGAAACAGTCAACAAAACAAAGAGGCAACCCACAGAATGGGAGAGGATATTTGCAAATGACACTACAGACAAAGGGCTGCTATCCAAGATCTATAAAGAACTACTCAAACTCAACATCCAAGATGAACACATCAAAAAATGGGCAAAAGACATGAAGAGGCACTTCTCCATAGAAGATATACAAATGGCTAACAGACACGTGAAAAAATGTTCAGCGGCACTAGCTATCAGGGAAATTCAAATCAAAACCATACTGAGATACCACCTTACACCAGTCAGAATGGCCAAAATTAACAAGTCAGGAAACCACAAGTGCTGGAGAGGCTGTGGAGAAAGGGGAACCCTCTTACACTGTTGGCGAGAATGCAAGTTGTTACAGCCACTTTGGAAAACAGTATGGAGGTTCCTCATAGAGTTAAAAATAGAGCTACCCTCTGACCCAGCAATTATATTACTAGGTGTTTATACCAAAGATACAGACGTAGTGAAAAGAAGGGCCATACATACCCCAAAGTTCATAGCAGCAATGGCCACAATCACCAAACTGTGGAAAGAGCCAAGGTGCCCTTCAACAGATGAATGGATAAAGAAGATGTGGTACATATATACAATGGGATACTACATCTCCATCAGAAAGGATGAATACCCAACTTTTGTAGCAACATGGACTGGACTGGAAGAGATTATGCTGAGTGAAATAAGCCAAGAAGAGAAAGTCAAATATCCAACTTTTGTAGCAACATGGACTGGATTGGAAGAGATTATGCTGAGTGAAATAAGCCAAGTAGAAAAAGTCAAGTATCACATGGTTTCACTTACCTATGGTGCATAAGGGGTAATATAGAGGACAGTAGGAGAAGGAAAGTAAATGGGAAGTAGGGTAATTCAGGGAGAGAAACGAAACATGAGAGACTTTGGACACAGAAACAAACTGAGGGACTTGGAGGGAAGGGTGGGGAGATGGGAGAGCCTGGTGGTGGGTACTGAGGGCACGTATTGCATGGAGCACTGGATGTGGAACATGGGCAATGAATCTTGGAACACTGAAAAAATAAAATAAATTTAAAGTCAAAAATAAATAAATAAATAAACAAACAAACAGAGACTGTGTCCTGTGTGACTAAAAGAACGCTTCTTAACTACCTTGACAACATCTGGGCTTCATGTACCATGGATATACTTAAGCTGGAGCTGGTCCCTGAAATACTAGCCAATGCCTTCAGATATAGGAAACATAGGACCCAGTAAAATGAATTGATGCTTTTAGTCTCCAGTCTATAAATCTAGGAGCCATACAAGAGGAAATCTGTATATATATACTTGATTCATTAGGGGGAGAAATAAACTCACTCTGTGTCATGACAAAGGTCAGAAAACAAAGATGTACACATGTTTAAGAGTGAGGAGAGGGAGAGTAATTTATCTTAGTTCAAGATAAAAAATTTCTAAAAGCTGGAATCCTAATAGTAGAAAAAGCTGCCAGGAAAAAAAAAAGGTCATTTCCTTTCTGTCTCTGGATCCAGTCCATAATTTGAAGGATAGACTGGTAGGAATATTTCACAAGTTTATCCAACTACCACGAGGCTAGGAGACCTTTTCATCCCCTCCAAATTTCCAAGTCTGTTTTTCCAGGGTACTATAACCTAGTTCCAACCTGGAGCCTTGCGGAAGGACTTAAATTAATTCCCTGTGTTGGTCTCCAACATCAAAAGGATTTCTCAGTCTGTTCCTCATGGGGGCAAGACATAATTAGCTTTGGGGCCTCAATCCTACTCACCATAGATGGTCTCTAATTGCAGAGGAAGATTGAAAAAGGAAATGAAAAATACATATGTATATCCAAGTACTTTAGCCTGGAGAGCTGAGTTGAATAAATCACTAGCTGGAGAAAAAGAGACAGGAGGAGGAGAAAAAAAAAATAGAAAAATGGAAAATAAGACGGAAAAAATCTTCTTGATACTCTCCAGAAATTCTACCCTAGTGCTGGAAATAATCTTTCCAAGACTACTCAGAAAATAAAAAAAAAAAAATCCACTTCTTCTAGGTTTCCTTATGGATCCTCTTTTCCTGCAGCAGGGGTGCATCCATGTGGCTGGTTCCTCTAGGAATCAGGCAGGGGTCCTTCATCCAGCTTAACTAAGGTGAGGTTTGGGACTGTGCAAAGAATGAGAGAGCTGTAATGTTACTGTATAAGGTATGAGCAGAGGAGAAGCTGGATTAAAAAATTAAGTGCAGAAAACAAGTCCTGATAGGAGGAAGTAGTGTCAGAATTTAACATTGAAATTTGTGCATGTGCTGTGACAGAATTAGCTGGTGTAACAGCAAATCTGCCTGTGTGCTGTGTCTCACTGGCACAAATGAGACAACTTTAAAACCACTATGAAATTTATGGAGGCATGTTAACATCTGCTATCCTTAATAACAGGAAAAGAAATGGGAGGTAAGGTAAGTTCTCCATGTGTCTTGAAATTACTTTTGCCTCCAGAGAAAGACACCCACAGTTCCTGGCAGACACTAATAGGACAGCACTTGCTTGATTTTAAAGCAAAACATCAAAAGGAATGAAAAGAGGAGTTGGGGGAAGAGGAGAGCAATTCTCATTCTTTCTCTGACCCAGCATTTCCCAAGGCAGTTGGCAAGAATGTCCAGGTCTAAGAAAAAATAAAGTATCAGTCCTGGAAGTGCCAGAGCAAGGACATACAAAGATGAAACAAGGGTGTCATTTTAACAGCTACATCAAATAGATTCTGATGATTGAAAGCTATTTTCAGTTCTCTGTTAATACTTCTGTTAAAAATCCTTTCATAGCTCCTCAACCCGCATTCCAAAACCAACTCTGTATTATCATAATCAATTTTCAAAAATTGCTGCTACTCTGGATTTCTTTCTTTTTCTTCCTTTTACAGAGTTTGAGGAACCAAACACAATATCATGGCATTATAGGGCTCAGAGGAATTTTTTAAGTTTTTGTTTATTTGAGAGAGAGTGTGTAAGAGCACAAACAGGGAGAAACAGGCAGAGGAAGAAGCAGGCTCCCTGCCAAGCAAGGAGTCCAATATAGGATTCTATCCCAGGACCATGAGATTATGACCTGAGCCTAAGGCAGATGTTGTTGTTGTTGTTGTTGTTGTTGTTGTCATTATTATTATTTTCAGTTAGCCACCATATAGTACATCATTAATTTTTGATATAGTGTTCAGTGATTCAATAGTTGTGTATAACACCCAGTGAAGGCAGATGCTTAACTGACTGAGCCACCCAGGCATCCCAGGGCTTGGAGGAATTCTGTGTTCCTTTGCTCATTAAATGTAGTACAGTATAGGTGACTAAAAACTGGGTTTAAAATGAAACAGAATTTTGTCTAGACTGAAAATTTTACTATCTGTGATCTTGGAATTTTCTTCACCTCATTTTCCTCATTCGTAAAGTCATTAATTCACATGGTTGTTTTAATTGTAAAGTAAGATAATGTTCCTAATATATTTTAACACAATGCCTGGTTAAGTATTGAAAATCCATTCACTATACCGCAGACATTTTTATTTTCCTGCTAGCTAAACAAATGCAAAACAGTGATTTAACCACTGATGGAGCAGAGTAATTTCCAATCAGGGGATGACACCTGAGCAGAACAGCAGTACCAGAGGGACAAATCTAGGGACCCACACAGTATGACTTTAAAGACTCCAGACATGCTGATGTAACTTTGCAGTTATCTCTCACTGCAACAGGTAACTCTTTCACAGACTTCTTTGGACTTGCCTTTAAAATTTAGCAGGAGGGGAGTCCTAGAAATACCCTACATCCACATGAATGAAGTTAATCTTCACCTCCACTCTCAAAATATTCTGCATACTGCTCTGTCACTATTCTTATCATTGTCTTCATACTTATCTATCCTTATCATCCCCTTGGATTGTCACTGCCTTGAGAATAAAGATAATACTTAATCTTTGGGTCTCCTATACATAAATGGTGAATAAAAGGCACCTAGGAAGAAAGGAGTGACAACAGTGTCTGGTACTTACTGTGGAAATTGGGTACATTAAGCTGGACAACTGGGTAAAGGGATTCAGAGAGGAGTAACTGAAGACCAATCACCTTCACACTACTGAAATCAGAGGGCAAAAAAAAAAAAATTTAATTAATTAATTAATTAATTAAAAAAAAAAAAGAAATCAGAGGGCCTATTTTTTTCAAAAGTAAGGGTGCTGTCTCACGGCTAACTGAAATCACTAATTTTATTTTATAAGATTGCTTCATTAAGAAATTAGAACTATTCCAGAAATGAAAAGAAACAAAATTTGCCAAAGACTGAAATTAATATCTCTTTCTGTATATAACATGCAAAATTTCTAGCTAAAGCAAAATAACCTGCTAGAGCCCTAAATTGATTCCAGTGAAGCTGAATTTTTCTTCCATATGAATTACAGTCCAGAGGCTAATTCTAATCCTAACTTTTTAGGTCATCAAAGAAAATCTATAGAAACAAACTCCACAAGATGACACCTCACAGTAATGGCTCCGCTGGGGTTTCAGAGTTCCTCTTGAATTGTTTTATCAGGTCCCCCAGCTGGCAGCACTGGCTTTCCCTGCCCCTCAGCTTCCTCTTCCTTTTGGCCATGGGAGCTAACACTATTCTCCTGATCACCATTCGACTAGAGGTCTCTCTACATCAACCTATGTACTACCTACTCAGCCTCCTCTCCCTACTGGATATGGTGCTCTGTCTCACTGTCATCCCCAAGGTCCTGGCCATCTTTTGGTTTGATCTCAGGTCCATCAGTTTCTATGCCTGCTTCCTCCAGATGTACATCATGAATTGCTTCCTTGCCATGGAGTCCTGCACGTTCATGGTCATGGCCTATGACCGCTATGTGGCCATTTGCCACCCACTGAGGTACCCATCCATCATCACTGACCAATTTGTAGCCAAGGCTGCCATTTTTATTTTGGCCAGGAATGCACTTCTTACTGTATCCATTCCCATCCTCTCTGCCAGGCTCCATTACTGTGGGAAAAATGTCATTGAGAACTGCATCTGTGCCAATATGTCCGTCTCTAGGCTCTCCTGTGATGATGTCACCATCAATCGCCTCCTCCAGTTTGCTGGAGGTTGGACACTGCTAGGATCTGACCTTATCCTCATCTTCCTCTCCTACAGCCTCATCCTTCGAGCTGTGCTGAGACTCAAGGCAGAGGGTGCTGTGGCCAAGGCCCTGAGCACATGTGGCTCCCACTTCATTCTCATCCTCTTCTTCAGCACCATCCTTCTAGTCTTCGTGCTCACTCATGTGG
>PITA01032152.1:0-14269 GCA_004023965.1 Spilogale gracilis
CTGTGATTAGCTTTTTACATTGGGGAAAACTGACGATAAGACAGACAAAGCAACTTTCCCCAAACTACATAGTGCCAACTGGCTTTTCTCATTCCTGTCTAGGGCTTTTATATCACTTAAGCATAAATAAACTTCATTCTTTTAATGGACTCTGTTGGGATTGGAGTCTGAACTGCATATGGGTATGCTCTTTACTATAATATTTTTGTTATTATTATTATTATTAATTAATAACCTTCAGTTTTTAAATGCCCATTTTCTGTTTCTTCTTGAGTCAGTTTTGGTAGGAAAGGTTTTTCTAGGAATGTATTCATTTCATCTGACTAATCTAACATGTTTATACACCACTGTGCATAGTATTCTCTTATAACAACTTTTATTTCTGAGAGTTGAATAGCAGTGTCCCCTCATTCAGTCCTGATTTTGGTAATCTGAGACAAATCTCTCTCTCTCTCTCTCTCTCTCTCTCTCTCTCTCTCTTTTCTCTCTTGGCCAATTTAGTTAATTGTTTGTCAATTTTGCGAGATTTTGAAAAGACATTTTTGTGATTGTTGTTGATTCTCTCTATTATTTTTTTACTCTCTACTCTATTTACTTCCATCAGACTTTACTATTATTTCATTCTGTTAGGTTTAGGTTTGTTAGCTTTTTCTAATTTCTTACATTGGAAACTTAGGTTATTTATTTGAGCAGACTCCACGCTGAGTGCAGAGCCCAATTTAGAGCTCAGTCTTGGAACCATGAGATTAGGATCTCGGCTGAACCTAAGAGTCAGATGATTAAGCAACTTCGCCACCTGGGAGCCCTATCTTCCTTTTTAAATTAGATGTTTATAGTTAAAAAAATTTCTTCCAGTTACTACATTAGCTACATCCCATGATTTTGGTATGTTACTTTTTTTCCATTCATCTCAAAAAATTTTCTTTTTTTTAATTTTAATTTTATTTTTTCAGTGTTCCAAGATTCATTGTTTGTGCCCCACACCCAGTGCTCCATGCAATACATTCCCTCAGTACCCACCACCAGGCTCTCCCATCCCCCCACCTCCTCCCTTCCAAGACCCTCAGTTTGTTTCAGAGTTCAAAGTCTCTCATGTTTCATTTCCTTCCTTGAATTACCCTACTTCCCATTTCCTTTCCTTCTCCTACTGTCCTCTATATTACCCCTTACGCACCACAAGTAAGTGAAACCATGTGATACTTGACTTTCTTTACTTGGCTTATTTCACTCAACATAATGTCTTCCAGTCCAGTCCATATTGCTACAAAAGTTGGATATTCATCCTTTCTGATGGAGGCATAGTATTCCATTGTATATATGGACCACATCTTCTTTATCCATTCATCTGTTGATGGGCACCTTGGCTCTTTCCACAGTTTGGCGATTGTGGCCATTGCTGCGATGAACATTGGGGTACATATGGCCCTTCTTTTCACTACATCAGTACCTTTGGGGTAAATACCCAATAGTGCAATTGCAGGGTCATAGGGTAGCTCTATTTTTAATTTTTTAAAGAATCTCCACATTGTTTTCCAAAGTGACTGCACCAACTTGCATTCCCACCAACAGTGTAAGAGGGTTCCCCTTTCTCCGCAAACTCTAATCCCCAAACCAGACAAATACCTCATCAAAAAAGAGAACTTCAGACCAATATCTCTGATGAATATGGACGCCAAGATTCTCAACAAGATCCTTGCTAACAGGATCCAACAATACATTAAAAAGATTATCCACCATGACCAGGTGGGATTATATCCCAGGGATGCAAGGGTGGTTCAACACTTGCAAATCAATCAATGTGATAAAACAAATCAATAAGAGAAGAGAGAAGAACCACATGGTAATCTCAATTGATGCAGAAAAGGCAATTGACAAAATACAACATCCATTCCTGATTAAAACTCTTCGAAGTATAGGGATAGAGGGAACATTCCTCAACCTCATAAAATCTATCTATGAAAAACCCACAGTGAATATCATTCTCAATGGGGAAAAACTGACAGCCTTCCATCTGAGATCAGGAACAAGACAAGGATGCCCACTTTCACCACTCTTGTTCAACATAATGTTAGAAGTCCTAGCAATAGCAATCAGAAAACAGAAAGAAATAAAAGGTATTCAACTTGGCAAAGAAGAAGTCAAACTCTCTCTCTTTGCAATTGACATGATACTCTATGTGGAAAACCCAAAAGACTCTACCCCCAAACTGTTAGAACTCATACAACAATTTGGTAATGTGGCAGGATACAAAATCAATGCACAGAAATCAGTTGTGTTCTTATACACTAACAATGAAAAAATAGAAAGAGAAATCAGAGAATCGATTCCGTTTACTATAGCACCCAAAACCATAAGATACTTAATAAATCTAACCAAAGAAGTCAAGGATCTGTACTTGAGGAACTATAGAACACTCATGAAAGAAATTGAAGAAGACACAAAAGGTGGAAGAGCATTCCATGCTCATGGATTGGAAGAATAAACATTATTAAAATGTCTATACTGCCCAGAGCAATCTATACTTTCAATGCCATTCCGATCAAAATTTCACCAACATTTTTCAAAACATTGGAACAAACAATCCTAAAATTTATATGGAACCAAAAGAGACCCCAAATCACTAAGGAATTGTTGAAGAAGAAAAACAAAGCTGGGGGCATCATGTTATCTGACTTCAGGCTGTATTACAAAGCTGTGATCACCAAGACAGCATGGTACTGGCACAAAAACAGACAAATAGACCAATGGAACAGAGTAGAGAGTCCAGATATGGACCCACAAATCTATGGGCAAATCATCTTCGACAAAGCAGGAAAAAATATCCAGTGGAAAAAAGACAGTCTCTTCAATAAATGGTGCTGGGAAAATTGGACAGCTATGCATAGAAGAATGAAACTAGACCATTCTCTCACACCACACACAAAGACAAACTCGAAATGGATGACAGACCTCAACGTGAGGCAAGAATCCATCAAAATCCTGGAAGAGAACATAGGCAGTAACCTCTTTGACATGGGCCACAGCAACTTCTTTCAAGACAAGTCTCAAAAGGCAAAGGAGACAAAAGCGAAAATGAACTTTTGGGACCTCATCAAAATAAAAAGCTTCTGCACAACAAAGGAAACAGTCAACAAAACAAAGAGGCAACCCACAGAATGGGAGAGGATGTTTGCGAATGACACTACAGACAAAGGGCTATAGTGTCATATCCAGGATCTATGAAGAACTACTCAAACTCAACATCCAAAAAGAAGAAGAACACATCAAAAAATGGACAGGAGACATGAAGAGGCACTTCTCCATAGAAGATATACAAATGGCTAACAGACACATGAAAAAATGTTCATCATCACTAGCTATCAGGGAGATTCAAATCAAAAGCACACTAAGAAACCACCTTACACCAGTCAGAATGGCCAAAATTAACAGGACAGGAAACAACAAGTGTTGGAGAGGCTGTAGAGAAAGAGGAACCATCTCAAAAAATTTTCTATTTGTCTTCTCTTTTCTCCTTTACCACCAATCATAATCCAGTTAATTTTTACTTTATTTCACTTATCTTAATCATCATATCTCAGAAGCAGGTGTTGTTTTGTTTCACGGAAAAATTATTGCTCATTGTATTCTCATTTATAATAATATTGTAATGTATTAATTATATGTTATATATAAATATATACACAAGCATCCATTTACAACTAATTACATATCAAAACACGTATATCCCCTGCACAATGCAATTTTTTTTTACACATACATTTACCATGCTTACAGTTAACACTTTCTTTCCTAAGGGTCCATGTTTCCCCTTATCCCTATTACCTACTATAGACATTGGTCCTTAGAAGGCATTCAACAAATATGTTTGAATAGATTAATGAAATGATAACAACAATGAATGTTTAAATACTTTAACACTCTAGTAGATATGGATTAATTCATCAGTTCTTTGATACATAGCACTAGTATTAACTCATGTTCAACTCTGCTGCCAAATAAGTTTTACCAAAGTAAAAATTCATGACCTGGTTATTTCTTTACCACTCTCTGTGGTTTTTATTCTTCACAATGATTTCTCTCAGGACTAGAAAGATTTAAGCTGGATATGAATAATCAATCTCATTTTCTGATCAGGCTCAGTGTTTGGGTTTTAACATTACTATATGATTATGAAAGCAGAGAAGCTGGATTGAATTTTAAATTAGCTCACACATAAATTGTGTGATGTATGTAGCTTGATGTTTCAGAGCCTTCTCTTTGTTATTTATGTTCTTTCTCTGTCACTTAAAAATTGTCTTACACAAAAGCAAACAAATATATTTTTTATAATTGCAGATATTCTAAATAATTTTGTTTAGGTATGTTTAAAATTTATTCCAAATGAATCTTTTCTTTGCGGTCTGCATTGTTTATTTTTATGATGAAAATATATCTGCAGAACTCCTTTTTCTGGCATAGCCTTTTCTATTCTTGAAAGGAATACACCGTTATGAATGGATGCCTTTTGGATTAAGTTCAGGACTGAGCTGTTTTCAGAAAATTACCTCTATTTTGGCTGACATCCCAGGGGTATCGGCACACTGTAATGACATTGTTGTACATGGGCCACCCATATTTTTTCATGATCAACAATTCTGGCATCTATTTAAATGTCTTCAACAACATTATGTTGCCCTTATCTTATTGAAAGAACATTTTTGGAGTTTCTGAAATTTATGGTGGTGCTTTTTTTCCATGCTCTTCTACTGAAGCTTTAATAATCTAAGATATAAACTGATTTTTTTATCAATTCATAGTACTGGATTATTTTTTCATATTTCATCCTTTAGATTTGTTTGATTTGTTATTTCCTGTTATGATTTTTTTAAAAGATTTTATTTATTTATTTATTTATTTATTTATTTATTTATTTATTTGAGTGTGAGTAAGGGGAGGGCAGAGGGAGAGAGAGAATCTCCAGAAGACTCCCTGCTGAGTGCAGAGCCTGATATAGGCCTCAATCTCAGGACCCTGAGATTTTGACCTGAGCCAAAATCAAGAGTTGGATGTGTAACTGAGTGAACCACCTAGGCACCTCTGTTATGATTTTTTTTTTTAAAGATTTTATTTATTTGACAGAGAGAAACACAGCCAGAGAGGGAACATAGGCAGGGGGAGGAGAGAGGGAGAAGCAGGCTTCCTGCCGGGCAAGGAGCCCGATGTGAGACTCAATCCCAGGTCTCCGGGATCATGACCTGAGCCGAAGGCAGTCGCTTAACCAACTGAGCCACCCAGGTGCCCCTCTGTTATGATTTTTTAAAAGCAGACCTTATCTTTTATTTTCTTCATATTTACATGGCCTTAAACTCTGAGGCCACAGTTACAATTAAAAATCTGTACCTTACCCACTTTTTTAATTCTTTAAATGAATAACTCATAAATCATATGATGCCTTGATATCAATCATGTTCCTGAAATTATACAATTCCACAAAGGACCTGTTATCTTACAGTTTCTTAGTTAGAAAATAGAAGGAAATGAATATTATGAACTGTCAAAGTGTCCCCAAATTTTAAGCTACATAAAGGCTACCAAAAATTTTTTTCTGAAGAAGTAGACTCCTGGGGCTTGTCCCCAGGGATCTTGTTTCTGAAGTTCTGGGATGAGCTATAGTCATTTGCATTTTAAGTAGCTCACCAGATATTTGATACAGGAAACATAAGTTATTCCACTATCTTATTCCAGTGACTCAAATTGCATTACATTTGTTGTCTCAGGTCTTAGAAGGAATCATTCTTCCTGAACTCTCTCGTATCTTGCTTTTAAATCTGTATGTGCTCACCCATATAATTTGTTTTACATTTTATTCATGAGCTCATGTCACAGAACTATCTCAAAATTAGCTTTAAGCCTTCCTTTTGTCACTTTTGTATTGTCTGCTTGACTAACGTTTGTAGAGCCAAGATTTGCCTACAACTCTAATGGGAAGGAAAATGGTTATAAATTGCAACAGCCAAAGACAGTCCCTGAAAAATGGCTATAAACTGCAACAGCCAGAGACACAGTTCCTGAATATCACATTGTAGTTGTCATTCTCAAGCGACTCATTTCCATCATTTGAAGTTTAGGAGACATGCAGGATTCACGTTTGGTGCTTAAATCACTTTTTGGATATAAAAATACAAGTTACTATCCTGGGTTGTATTTGATAGGAGTACTTTTCATACTTTAAAAAAGCTTAAATGTTGAAATACCCCCTAAGATCCTTGTATAAATGAAGTAGATGTCTCCCTCCACCCAGGCTCTTATTGAGAAATCCCACAGTGAAACCATGCTCTTAATCCACCTGGGAGAAGAAGGGATTGGTGTTTTATTTCTTTTCTGCATGGATATGGATTTAATTTTCATCTTGGAAGGCATAGAAGACTTTAAGAAAATGGAAGGTAAGGCAGAGGATAGTAAGAGGGAAAGAAAGCTAAAGTCAAGCCAATGACAATGAAGTTGCATACAGTGTAGATGAGAAGGTAAGCCGAAGTAAGTACAGCTCAGAGAGCCTGATGTCCTAAATAAACAGAGCACAGTACATCCACTACTACCTGGAGAACAGCTTTAATATTGTACAGAACGTCATTTTATGTCAAGAAACATGGTATGAAAATTCCTCCAGAAAGTCAGGCAAGAACTTCTGATCTACAATATGACATCTTCTCCCTCTCCCTTTCCCTACCCCCCCCACCATCGGCCTCTTATTCACACCTTCAACTTTCCCATTCTCCTTTTACCATATTTCTAATTAGAGAAAGCTCCTTCAATCTGAGAGAAATCTGACTTTATTGGTCCTTAACTCATGTTTGGCAGGAGTTAACAAATGAAAACCTTTTCTTACCAGCATTTAAAATAACATGTCAAAAGATAGTAAGATTCTGAGGTCTATCGATTTCATTTCTATCTTATTCCTGAATATAATAATCCAATTAAAGGTATAAATTTTGTAAAACATTACTCAAGGTTAGATGAAAAAGAACAATTTCTATTCATTATGTACACATACACACACACACACACACACACATGCATATATATACACACAGAAACCACCTTTGAATGAATAAGCAGAAATTTAATTAAAATAAGAAATTTAATACATTTAGTTAACTATTCCTAGTGTATAAAGAATAATATATGGGGGCCCCTGGGTGACTAAGTTGGTTAAGTGTCTGCCTTTGGCTCAGATCATGATCCCAGCAGTCCTAGGATCGAGCCCCACATCAGCTCCTTGCTCAGCGGGGTGCCTGCTTCTCCCTCTCCCTCTGCTACTCCCCTTACTTATGCTCTCTCACTCTCTCTCTCTGTCAAATAAATAAAATCTCAAAAAAAAGAGAATGACATATGAAAAATATATTTGGTTTGACTTAATGTGTTAGCATGCAAAAGTTATACTTTCTTTCATGACATTTATTAAAAATTTAATTTAATAATAACCAGTGTAAGTTTTTGTTAATCCCATCCCTCTCCTCCCCAAATACTTAGATACCTGAGAAACATGGTTTGTGTGTGTGTCTGTTGTTATGCTATTACTTTATTCCCAGCAACCAAAGAAATATTAAAACGTCTCACTTCCTCAATGAATATGTGTTAATTGAATGACTGACTGAATGAATAAAGGACATCTATTGTCTAATTTGTTGTGATATTTCCCATCATAGAGAATGTTCCATTTAAAGCCATTAGTATTTCCACATGGGGCAATTTAAATCCCACCACTTATTTTAAAATTCAGCTATTTAGCAAAATATAAACTCTATAAAATTGAGACAAATTGAATAAGTAAAGTTGAAATTTATAAAGATGTAAATGGCTAGCTGGAGTATCTTTTACACAAAGAAAATAAGTATTGTGACAAATCATGTTCAATTTATTAGTAGACAAATTTAGCAAAGTAAGAAACACATTTTATCTTGTAAGCAGCAAATTCAGTGTCCAAATGCTGTGGCTGATAGAAATAGGAGGATCTAGGAGTGGAACAGAAACAAATTTTGACATGTGTTGTGTCAGAAATTAGTTCATGAAAAATTCTTCCAATTGTTAGACATGGAAAGTTGTTAGCAGATGGTTCATTCTTATAAAGTCCTAATCAAAATGGAGACTGATTCCAATCAGATATGAAAACGTAAATCTCAGGGACTGAGTTTCCTACCCTGGCTCTTTGACAAAGAGATTAATGACTATTACCTATCCAAACAGTAATGAAGGTTAGACTCTGTACAAGAAAATTTGAAATACAGGAAATCTTTATATATATCCAAAAATTAAGGTTTTCTTTAATTGAGGAAAAATCCATTCACTTACTTGAAATTTTTTTCCCTTATTTGATAGAATTCTTTATTATGAAATGACATGCTTGTTTTTACCATTTGGTAATTATATGTCCCCAAAAAATTATCTAAAAGTTTTTGAAAAAAAGTAAACTAACAAAAACAAAACTAAATTTATACAAACAATGCCAGAGGGAAGGTTAAATTATTTTTTACTTTCTGTATCAAAACTATTTTACTATGTTGTCATACAAAGGACTGCTATAAAATTATGCAACTATAAAATAGAAGAGAAAAGTGTTATCAAGTCACAACATTTAGTTTGTTCTAATGATAATGTTATACTATTTTACCAGATATTGTGAGGTTTTTATAATTTGTTGGTTTTGAAAAAAATTAAAATTTGTTGTGATATCTTTCCTCCTTCTAGAAAAATAGAATTTCATTAGAAATCATTCATTTTCACTCATTTTTTTCATGCGTAATTTGACTAAGACTGCCTCTAAACTTTTTAAGCTTCAGGTCTCCAAATATCTACACACCTCCCAGATTAAGAAGCTATATAAACTTTCAATTGCATATGTATAAGGGTTACTCATTGGAAGTTAGGCATGTAGAATTTTAGTAGTCTCATCAAACTAATAAACTTGGAACCATATCAGAAAATAGCTTAAAAGTGAAAGAAAACATATTTTAGAGGATTCAGTGGACTGAATGTTTATATCCATACTCCTCCACATTCACGAATTAAAATTCTAACTCCAAAGGAGATAGCATTAGGAATGGGACCATTGAAGGGGGATTACAAGGGTGATGGAGCTCTTATGAAAGGGATCAATGACCTTCTTGAAGAGACCCCAGAAAGCTCCCTCACCCTTTCTACCATGTGAGATTTCATAGAAAGCCATCTGTGAGGAAGCTAGTTCTCATCAGACATTGAATATGCTGACACCTAGGTCATGGGACTTTCCAGATTCCAGAACCATCAGAAATAAATTTCCATTCTTTATAAACCACCCAATCCATGGTATTTTTTTAGAGCAGCCCTAACATATTAAGACAGAGGAACTCCAATAGAGTGTGTTTAAGAATAAAATAGAGGATAAATATAATAATGAGATGCTAATGGAGTTTGATAGTTTCAAATAACTTTGAGAAATGAAGTAGAAGGGAAAATGAAAAGATACCTTTGGGGGTGCCTGGGTGGCTCAGTCAGTTGGGCAGCTGACTTTCGATTTCGGCTCAGGTCATGATCTCAGGATTGTAAGATCAAGCCCTGCATCATGCTCTGTGCTAAGCATGGAACCTGCTTAAAATTTTCTCTCTCTCTCTCTCTCCCTCTTTCTCTGAAAGAAAGAAAGAAAGAAAGAAAGAAAGAAAGAAAGAAAGAAAGAAAGAAAGAAAGAAAGAGAGAAACCTTTGGATATGCTGTTAATTGTAAGAAGTATATTGAAAAAAGGATTATTTCTGAAGACTGATGAAATCATAAAAGCTACATTGTAGTGACTTGAAGAAAAAATGAATTTGGGAATGGAGTCGAGTACCATTTAACATGGTTGGCCAGAAAAATAAGAGATGCAATAAGAGTTGAAGATAAATTAAGCTGAAGACAAATTTTTGTCATTTTTAAAAAACAGTTTTGTTTTAGAATGTACAATTGAGTGGTTATGTAAGATAATTTTCACTCTGTACATCCTTTCCCCTTTACATCCTGTGTCTAAGTCTTCATCTATTTCTTACTGTTGGATGCCCTCAAACATGGATCCCATAATTGTCATTTATTAATATCAATCTATCAAGGTCACTCATAATATTAATCTTTCTAAATCCAATGGGAAATCTCCCAAAGTTCATCCTTTTTGATCCCACAATATCATTGTGTTAATCACACTCTCCTTTTAAAAACTAGTTCTTTCTTTGCTGACCATGCCACCACAATGTCCTTGGTTTACCTCCTACTTAGACATGCTTTGTAGGCTCCTCTTCCTCAAATAAGCCACTATGTGCTAGAACTACTGGAGACTTTGAACCAGACTCCTCCAGATCTGACTTTTTATCTATGCCTATTCTCATAGCTATGATTACTACCCAAGCATGAATGACTCATATTCATGCCTCTTGGAAATACCTTCACTGTGCCACAATTGCCTGTTTGACATTTTTGCAAAAGTCAAACTGAACTCCTAATACTTACTAATTTATACCCAAATATGGCCTTTTTGATTCTAAGAATGTAATTAGTTTCTTCCAGTGACATTATCTATGAAATCTATATAAGTCCTAAATCCAGGTGTCACTTTGGTGCCTTTTTATTTGTCCTCTCATGCTCTAATTCATTGATAGGTTTTAGCCATGTGTTTTTTTTCTCATAAATATTTAATAATGTTGTCTATTTTTTCCATATTTATGTTACAACCCAAGTCTAATCTTCAGTCATTTCCATATTCATTAACCACCACCCTAATTTTATTCTGTACACTATGACCAGTGTGGGTATTTTGAAAAATAAATCTAATTGCGATTGCTTCTTTTTAATACTCCATTGAAGTTTTCTCTTTAGATAGCTCTACTCTTAGATAAAAACTAAAGCAATTGATAGAGCCAAAAAGGCCATATAAATTCTTACCTTTGTTTAATCTGCAGTTGGCTCTTGTACCATAATGCATCCCTGGAGTGTGTGCTGACTTGCGTTTTAGTGTCTCAAAATTCCTTTGCTTCTGTCAGAGTTTTCCACGTTGTGATACTTCAGTCTAGAATGTTTTTTCTCCTTTGCTTAATGAACTCTTACCAGTGTGTCAGATCTCAACTCAAGCCTGATTTCATTAGTGACATCATACTATATTATTATGGTTTTATATTTCTCTCTGGATATATAGCTATATTGTATATAGAGAGTTTCATATCTACAAGAATACACCACAGATAAATATAGATATATATTTATAGATAAATAGAAATAGTTTAATAGATAAATATATAGATATCTTGTTTTATACGTTTGAGGAAATTAATGTGATTAAAATTATGATGACTATCTTTAGGAAATTATGCCAGAAACTCTGTGCCCACTCCCCAAACACAGAAAGGATTGAAAAAGAATGAGTTAAATCTTCACATCATTTTTAGAAAGGCAGAATAGCCTCTCCTTTTGCTGGGATAGTCAACTAATATGCCCTCTAGAGACTAAGTTGTAGGCTATAGTCAGTCAATCATCACTGAGCAGAAGCCCAGCACCACTCAGTTGCTGAATTGTCCCAAATAGATATTGTTTGGACATTGTATTTGATAGGGTATAATGAAATGTTTTTCATTTTTCTTTCTTTGTGGTGTCCTGAACACATGATGTATTGCAGTTGAAATATCCTAGTCTCTCCCTGTTGGAAGTTCTTTTGCAAGTTTTCAAACCTATTGAAAAAATAGAGGCTATAATAATATTTATATTAAAAGGTATGTGATATGTGATCCAATGTTAAAAACACAAGTAAGCTTGACAAATATCCAAGTGGAATTTATTGGTTAAAGTCATGAACATATTTTTAGTTTTCCATATATATTAACAAATTGCTTCCCAGAAAGAGTGTAGCAATGTGTATTTCTACCAGAAGCGAGTAATAATGCTGTTTCCATATTCCCTTGCTAACATCAGTTACTATTTTTACCAACTGAAATTTGACACTTGAATTATTATAATTTTACTATTAATTCCTTTAACCAGTACTAAATTAAATATTTTCTTATATGCTTATGCACTTTGTGTTATTTCTATTTGTGAATTTCCAATTTAGGTTTTTGATTTATTTTTATCTAGTGCTTATACATATGTGTCTATTTTTTTTAGAATTTTAGTGTAATTATGTCTATTAAATCTATAGTAAGGACACTACCCTGATCTGCACCTTAAACAAATACCTCTAATTTGTCCTAAAAGTTTATTTCCCTTGTTTCTTCATTTTCTTTCTGAATTCATCTTTGCCACTATCAACTTCAACCACTCTGCACCAACATACCAGTCTTATTTCCATTCTTTCCCTTGAAGCTTATATAAATGTGTTCTCACTGTCCTTGCTTCCCAACCTGAAGAGCTTCTCCGCAGAAATTCCCATCACCCAATCTAAGGTATCCACCTGAATGGAAACTGGTGCAACCACTCTGGAAAACAATATGGAGGTTCCCCAAAAACTTAGAAATAAAACTACCCTATGATCCAGCAATTGCACAACTAGGTATTTACCCCAAAGATACAAAAATACTGATTTGAAGGGATACATGCATCCCGATGTTTATAGCAGCATTATTTACAATAGCCAAATTATGGAAGGAGCCCAGATGTCCATCAACTAATGAATGGATAAAGAAGATGCACACATTGTTATATATACAATATATAACATAATAATATAATATATTACTATAATATATAATGGAATATTACTCATCCACCAAAAAGAATGAAATCTTGTCATTTGTATGGCATGGATGGAGCTAGAAAGTATTATGCTAAGTGAAATAAGTCGGTCAGAGAAAGACAAACACCATATGACTTCACTTATATGTGGGATTTAAGAAACAAAACAAATGAGCATGGGGGAAAAAGGTGGAGGCAAAATGAGAAACAGACTCAGGTATACAACACAAAATGAGAGTTCCTGGTGGGGAAATGGGAGGGGGGTGAGCTAAATGGGTGATGCATTAAGGAGGGCACTTGTAATGAGCACCAGATGATGTATGTAAATGATGAATCATTAAATTCTATATCTAAAAATTTACATAAAAATAAATAAAAATAAGGTAGCCACCTAGTCACACCTTGTCACGTTTCCTTAGCTTTTACTTTTTTTGTTTATTTGGTTTTTAGCATATTATCTCTTCTCTGCATAATTTGCTAACCTCTTAAATTCACAGATCTTTTCTACCCTCACTTTATTTCAGTGAAATAAAAGGTTATTTTCCCCCATATAGTCAAGTATTTTTTTGAACTCCTACCATTACACAGCCTTAGGTGTACTGACATAAAACCAGCACACATGTTTATTTTTCTTTCCTAAAATTTGCATTGCTTTTGTGAACATGACTTGTTTCACTTTCTGGGAAAGGGATTTAGTGTTTAATATTAGGATAAGGTAAAGCCAGTCATTTAATATTGACCTGCTTGCTTATCACTAAGTTTAATAATAGTATCAATCTCATATTTTGGGAGTGGATGAGGATTATATAATATAAATAATATTGTTAATCTGTTGTTTACTTTCTTTTCTATATATTCTATGTCCTTGGAGTGGATATTTCTCAGTTTGGAGGCAGCAGGAGCTCAGGAGAACAATGAATTTAGCAAGCTTCTAGCAATCCAAGTCAAATAACATAAATCTCTATACCAATTTAAGGATGGATACTAATTCTGCAGTCTCAGAGAATTTCCCAAGTTCTCTTTTCTCAGTTATATTTCCAGGCTTCTACTTATTTATATTATGCTCACTACACAAACCCCTCTTTAATTTTGCCGGAGGGTTTAGCCATTCCTCTGGAATGTGCATATTGCATGCAAAATCTGCATTAAAAATCCCTTTACAGGGAAAACTCAAAAAATGTTATCTATTACAACTTGACAGCAATAGAAATATAAGGCCATTTTTAGGGCAATAAATGGACTCTAACATACAAGGCACATAGTTGTAAACATTCCTAATACTTTTAAGCAATATGAAGTTTGATATAAGGGATTTGAAGACATACTGGTCAGTGGAATTCCTAACCATTAAAAAATCTCAGATTTTTTTTTTTTTAAGATTTTATTTATTTATTTGACAGAGAGAAACACAGCGAGAGAGGAACACAAGCAGGGGGGAGAGTGAGAGAGGGAGAATCAGGCCTCCTGCTGAGTAGGGAGCCTGATGTGGGACTCCATCCCGGGTTTCCAGGATCATGACCTGAGCTGAAGGCAGTCGCTTAACCAACTGAACCACCCAGGTGCCCCAAAA
>PITA01032153.1:0-14231 GCA_004023965.1 Spilogale gracilis
CCTTATAAAAATCAATTATAATGTCTATGTATGATTACACAGTCTCTTAAAAGCATATTGTTCAAACACAATCATAATACTTATGGGGAAAAAAGCAAGGAATTTAAAAAAGACATATAGTGCAACCAGAAATCATTAAAGTTTATAATAAGCATGTTCTCTTTGAAACCACAACAATAACATCAAAAACATGCGTGTATATCGAAAATCTTTCCTGATAGATTGATAGAATATCTAGACAGGAAATACAGCAGGTTTTGCGAAAGCAGGTACCCAGACCATGTTATTTACTGTGGGATCCTTAGCGTCTACCATAGCTTCGGCACATTATAGGTGCTCTAAAACACTCGGATAAACTAATAAATAAAAGGAATTGTGGGGATCCTTTGCACTGTTGATATTTTGCCTGCTGTATTAGACAATCGACATTTAGCTGGGTTTGCTAAAGATAAGCTAATGCATTGCAGTGGGTTAAAACCTACTCATACTGAAGATACAAGACAGGAATAACCAAGTAAAACAAAACTTTTCAGGGGGTAAAAACAACATAGCTAGCCAAAAAAGCCCAAGCTAATATTTTTTTCATTCTCATGGTATAAATATTTTTTCTAAATTAACAATCTGATAATATTGTATATCTAAACCTTTAAGCTATAGGATTTTTAGTGAAATTCATGCTCTACAGAATTTTCATACTAAATAGACATTTTCGTTTTATTATGACTAATCAGCAACTTAACATCTGTTTTGTTTTGCCTCTGATTAAAATCTCAGATTTCTTTGTGAATTTCATAGGTGTTTTATGATTTATGCAAATGGAAATCTGATCTTGCAGTATATGAATCCTGCATTTTAGGTTTTTTATACTTGTTTTGGGGGAGTGTTTTTGGGATAATGTATAAAAATCAAATGAGCTGCACAAAATTCTGTTATTTTACATGAACTGCTTGTCTGGCCTGTTTACATCTATAGTGAAGGTCAACTCTGCCTCTGCCACAAAACATTTATATTCTCATCCCCACTTATAAATGATTTTTTAAAAAAAGATATTGACCTTAAAATTTTTCTGTATAATCTAACTCTTTGCTACCTTATCAATTGTATACATAGTTCAAATACTGTAAGGAAGAGGAGTTTAAGGTACATAAAAGCAAATCTGAGACAGCAGTTTTGTTTTTTTCTGAAGTTTCAGGCATTTTTGTCTGTTTACAGTGTTTGGGCGGAAGAAGCAGTGGGTTCCTAAGTACTCAGAACACCATAAATGAAGGGAATTCAGGTGATTATTGAAAAAAGATTAGTGGTAAAATTAGTTAAATGGTGCACCTTTGTACTTGCCAATCCCTTTGCACTCTCCACTGCCTGAATGACAAAGATAAGCCCACTCTGTTCTGAGTCTCTGGGAGCCACTGAGCTACCCATGAAGTTCTCTTCAGGGAGCTGACAGAGGGAGGTAGCGATTAGTGAAGTAACAAAGTATGATGGCTTTATGGGTTTTCTCCCCTGCACACAAAAAAATTGTGTATAAAAAAATCCAGTAAGCATATCTCTGGTTTAGCACTGTCAGTCACTTTTACACAGTTAGCAGGTTTTAAACTTTTAAAACAGCAGTGCTATTTCACAGAGCTGCCATTAAATCCAGTATCTGGAAATATTTACATCATACTTCAATATCTCTAGAGAAGAACTCTAACATATCTGCTCCCAAGAGCAAAACTATGTTAAATGAGTTAGAAACAAATTCCTGAAAGGTATAAAGGAAAACAAACAATAAACCTAGGTTAAATTATATACAGAATATGGACAGAGCACAACTTGCTGTCTTAGCCATTAGCTCAGTCAACTCTAAAGCAGATCTTATTTTAATACTCATTTTGCAAAAGAGGAAACTAAGGCAGATAGTGATCAAGTAACAAAGTCACAAAGTACTTGTCAGTTTCTCTCCACTAATTTACTTGCATATTCTCCTTTGCACCTAGGTTATTGGCTCTTTTCCACTGTGGGTAGCTTCTGACAAGCTTTACAATCATAGGAAAGGCTTTTAAAACAATATTCATCCATCCACGCACCTATCTACTCATCCATCCAGTCATTCATTGTACTCAACAGAATATGTGAGAATGGCTGAATACATGCATTACATTTACATGTATCTAACACAATCTATGACAACAGCAAAGACACCTGACAAAGAGAAAGAGAATAGCTGCTACAATTAGAAAACAATTACATGCCCACCATTGGCAGATCCTAGGACAAGAGTGTTCTCCACAGAACAGATGTGGGTCACATGGGAGAGAGAGTCAATGTGACAGTGAGAAAGTGTGAGGATGTGTAGACAGGGCACCTGAGAACATCATTGTGAGAAGGCCCACCAGGTATCTCCAGTAAACCCACCAAAACATTAAACCTGCTTACAATCTTCGATCCCCAACCAAGTCAGAATTTTTCATAACTATTCTTTCAGTTTTTATTTCCCCTGTTTGGACTAGGAACCCTCCACATCTTCTTCCTTAGGAGGTAGGCAGATGCCATCTACAGTTAAAAGACACCAATGGGAAAATTGTTAGAATAAAAATATATAATAAGAGACTCTATATCTCAGGAAACAAACTGAGGGTTGCTGGAGGGGAGGAGGATAGGGGATAGGGTAACTGACTGGGTGATGGATATTGAAGAGGGTATGTGTTGTAGTGAGCTCTGTGCATTGTGTTAAGACTGATAAATTACAGACCTGTACCCCAGAAATAAATGATATATTATATGTTAACAATAAAATTTTAAAAATACAGAAATTAGTCAATTTCTATGAAAAGCTGTTTTTCAAGAGTTAAATTATATACAGGAATGATAGAATACTCTACCAATGACATAGAAAAAAACATTCCCCAGTGAGTGAATTTTTAATGGGACAGTGAGACAAAGTATTTTTATCTCTCTCATACTGCAGTTTGTCAATAGTCAAGTTGCAGGTTTGTTTACCTTATTGGATTATGGTCTTTACAATTGATGTCTAAATTACTTTAATACATGCAGATTTTATAGAGTCTCATGTAATGTTTAATATTTTAGTTATATTTTCATGAATATGATTTTTCTAATTCTCACAACCATTTCATTTTCTCTTGAGTGCCCCTCCACCAATAATGTACTCAAGTTAAATATCTGTTACTTTTCTAGAGATCTGACAAACAAATCTACTTCAATAGATTTAGGAAAAATATGCCTTTGCTTTATGCCTATGATATAAAATGTTTTATAGATTTGTTATTACCTGTATTTTCTCTTTGAATTTTGTTTAAGGGAGGGGAAGAAGAGGTGTATGGTACTTTTTCATCTGGAAGAAGCAGTTTGTGTAGTTAGTACACTGACATGGGGAAGCTGGAAGAAAATTTCTTTAAACTACATGGTTCAGATCTAAATCCTCAGAACTTTTTTAACTATTATATCAGCTATTAAGAGGCATATTAGGCGTTCCTGGGTGGCTCAGTTGGTTAAGCAACTGCCTTTGGCTCAGGTCATGATCCGGGAGACTTGGGTTCCAGCCCCACATCAGGCTCCCTGCTCTGCGGGAAGCCTGCTTCTCCCTCTCTCACTCCCCCTGCTTGTGTTTCCTCTCTCGCTGTGTTTCTCTCTGTCAAATAAATTAAAAAAAAAGAAAAAAAAGTCTCTTTAAAAAAAAAAAAGAGGCATATTAAAATCTCTCACTGTGACTATATATTTTTTTAGTTTTTCATGTTTTAGAACTATGTTTTTGGTGCACACAGATTTAGTTTTGCAAAATGTTGTAGGATATATTTATTGTCACTATAAAATGTCCTTCTGTAGGTCTAGAATGTTTCTTGCCTTACAGAACTCCTTGCATGGAATCGCATAGTTACAGTAGCTCTCTGTTAGTGTTTGGTGGGATAACATTTTACTATTTTTTTTTTACCTTTACTCTCTTTGTGTTTCTTTATTTAAAGTCTCCTTAATGCAGCACATAGCTAAAACAAGTAACTGAATGTAATTTGATATAGGAAAGTTTATGTATTTTGACTATTGACCCTATTTTTTAAAGATTTTATTTGAGAGCCTGCAAACACACACACACACACACACACACACACACACACACACACACACACACACATTGGGGTCAGGGGCAAAGGAGAAGGAGTCCAATCTTAGGTCAATCCCAAGACATTGAGATCATGACTTGAGCTGAAAGTAGATGTTTAACTGATTGAGCTACCCAGGAGCCCCACAGAAGCCCCACTGTTGTTCTTTGCAGTCAAAATTCCATCAGTATTCATTAAAAACTACCCAGGTAGGAGCACCTGGGTGGCGCAGTCATCAAACCTTCGGTTCAGGTCATGTCTCAGCTCTAGTCCCAGGATCCAGCCCAGCATGGGCTCCCTGCTCTGCAGGAAGCCTGTTTCTCTCTCTCTCTCTCACTCCCCCTGCTTGTGTTCCCTCTCTTGCTGAGTTTCTCTCTGTCAAATAAATTTAAAAAGTCTTTAAAAAAGAGAAAAAAATGTCTAAGCATTTGTCCACATTTTTACTTTTTATTCTGCACTGGAATTCTGTTTTCCCCCAAGATTACTTTTGTTACCTTTAAGTAAACTTCCACCAGTGATAAATTGTGTCAGTTTCAAAACAATTTTCTGAACAAATTTTCATTTCTCTTTCTTTTTGAAGGATATATTGACAGGATACAACGTTCTAGGATAAAAACCGTTCCTTCTGAATTTCAAATATGTCACTATTTTCTCCTGACTCCCAGCTTCGATTTATGGAAAAGATAACTGACAGGCTATTGTATTTTATATATCCACCAGTCCTGATTTGTAGATTTTGTCTAATTATAACACTATAGTTCTCCTCCTGAGAGAATTGTTCCCCAGGGAACTTTTGGCAAGACCTGGAGAGACAGTTTGGTTGTCACAGGGGGATGTTGCTACTGGCATCTAGTGGACAAAGACCAGGAACACTGCTAAACGTGCTACCACAGGGCACTAGAAAGGCCTGTACATCAAAAGGGTTTCCAGTCCCAAATCTCAAAGCGCAGAAGTTGAGAAACTCTATTATAGTAACTACCATAGATTTTATTTCCTATTACCTAGGCAGAGTCCCTGAAAATTATAATGTATATATGATGATGTAATTTCAGTATCTGTAGGGGAAATACTTTTTAAATATAGAAAATAGTTTTGGAATTTAGTTTGGGCCATAGATGGATGAATTGCTGGACTTGTCATTAAAAATCACTACTCTTCTTTCATAAGAATTAAACCTTTCATCATAGATACATCAATGTCTGGGAGGGCAGAAAATATATGTATATCAATTATACATATTTATAGAACAAATTGTATAAATTTTAAAAATATATGCCTGTATTGATGTTTATATTTAAAACCACAATGATCTTCTTTTCTTCAAAAGAAATATTTATGTCTCATATGTTACCTGATTTCCAGTGAACTATCTGGCTTATATCATTAGTTTTACTTAAGCCATTGTGTCATCTTAGTACTAGGATAATTTTAAAGGGGCGTTTTCAATTAAACAAAGTGCTACTGCATTATTTTGATGAATAGAAAAATGCCATTATTTTCATTAATAGACCTATATTATAAAATGTGTTCAATTATATATTTTAAGTTATCAAGAAGTTATGGAAGTCTTTTTTTCTTGTTATATAAATATATACATAATTGTGCCTCTGGGCCTAACAAACCCTAATACACCTACTATCTGTCCCTTTACAGAAAATGTTTGCAAGCCTCTAAAACAAAAACATGTAGTTCTGTAAGCCACAGAAAGTTTTCTAGGGAATTTACATTTTGAAAAGTAATTTTTGTTCTCCCAATAGAAATAATTTGCCTATGGAAAATGTATGCACATTCATCACCGGTAGGACAACAGTTTAGGTTGGAATTAAAAAAAAAAAAAAAAGAATTCTAGAATAAAGCTGGTAGAGAACATAGCCCAGGAAGTTTCTTCACTATGCTAATATGCCAGCTATTGAAGGGGATTTGAAGTTAGAAGGGTAAATTATGTTACAGGATACCATTTCTGTACTTATTTTCTAAAACTGAGACTTTAAAATATAGTCACATTGGGAAGTAACCACAAAACTATTTTGAAAACAAAGAAGTTCACAGATCACTATTTTGAAATTATTTTTAGTTGACTTGTGAATTTGTTGGATTTTTCTTAGGTCAAAAAATTGCTGTCAATTACAAGCTCCACCTGCCCTGCAAATAGCTTAAAAACAAAACGACACAGACAAAAACACTCAATTCCCTCTCACAATATGTGAGAAAGTCCTTGCTTTTCAAAACAGAATCAGGCTAAAAATTTTGAAATGAAAATCTAGAAATTCTGAATTAGTGTATTAATTTTTGTATAATGCATGTATATGCAGTTTTAGAGGAAATGTTAAAATTAAAAAAGTTATATTAGCTGATGTTCAAAAAGATGGGCATTTACTGGTTGAATTTCAACAAATTTTAAATATTTCATAGGGGTTGCCAACAGTCCCTACTTCTGGGATATTCCTAATTATGTGACAGTTTTTTCCTCAGATCTAACCATTGAAATCATGTATCCACAGAGATAAATTTAGTACCATATATTCAAAACCACCACATGAAGAGTTTCATTAATGATGAAAATAGTCAATCTTGTTTCTCTTATTTTAGCAATAGCACAAAGTTTTCTATGCATTAATAAAAGAAAACATTCTGAAATATTTATGTTGATTTTTATGAAGTTTATAATATTCCCATGTTTGAAAATTTGCACTTATCAATTCAGTATCTTTATACTATACTGGACATATGTGTATGTCTGTAATCACAAGTTTAACTTACAAAGTTGTGCTACTAGATCACAAAACTTAAACATATTCTTGTCAAACTGGGAAGTAAACATCACAGATTAGAGTTAACTACATTGGAGTTAGTCTGCTTTTTGTAGAAAAATTCTATCACCAGTATCCTTGAAGATCTAAAACAGGCAAGTGATTTTAAGCACAGCTCAATATTAAACTGTATCTATTTTATATGGCTTTACATGAGAAATGTAAACTAAGACATGCAAAGTATTAAACATTGCTTTCATTTAGGAAGAGATAAGACAATTTAAGTCATTATACTAAGCTAATATTACTGAGTTTTCTTCTAAGACTTGAGATGAAATCTCAGATAGATAGAATACAATTGCTATTCATAAACCTGAGTAAAAGTCCATTTGAATACTTTTGTAAAATCATAAGGCTTATTTTTTCCCCAATGTATTAGTTTCAATAATACAAGTTCTTGTTTAATTGTATCTGTGGTTTATTTTTAACATACTGGGGAACTGATTTTTATTTTATTTTTATTTTTTTAAAGATTTTATTTATTTATTTGACAGAGAAACACAGTGAGAGAGGTAACACAAGCAGGGGGAGTGAGAGAGGGAGAAGCAGGCTTCCTGCCAAGCAGGGAGCCCGATGTGGGGCTCAATCTTGGGTCTCCAGGACCATGACCTGAGCCGAAGGCAGTCGCTTAACCAACTGAGCCACCCAGGTGCCCCGGGAATTGATTTTTAAAAAAATATTTTTCATTCTTTCTACTCCCACTGAAAAAGTATATGCATTATTTTCAATTTCTTGAAATCAGATATAAGAAAAAAAACTATTTTTATATGAATGACTGATATGAGCCAAAATAAATATTCTAAGAGTTTTACATTTTTATGACATTATAGAATATCTGAAACCTATACTGGCTAAGTAATGCAATTAAGATTGAGCTTCCACTTCCTGTTTATGAATTTATGAATGGAATTTATGAATTCCATTCAGTCTGAATAGTAAATGTAGCCAACTGTTCAAATCTTTACCCCTAAATTTAGAAGAAGTGAACAACTTCTTCTAATCTAAAATAGTAAATTATTAAATTATTGATAAAGTTGAAATTTGATTTGAAATTTGATTGAAAAATCAAATTTAATAATCGCTGCAAATTTCCTTATGTTTTTAGGAGTACTGATACAGAGTAAATGCCTGAATTATTATTTTGCCATATTGATTTAATGAACAATTTAAATATGCAAGCAGGTCAAGATCATTGATCATTTTAGGTAGAGATAGATAACTAAATATAAATGCACAAAGAAGTATAAGCATTAAGAGATTACTACATGGCAATGGAAAACAAGGTGGGGTAGGTTCATGGAGTAGTTGGATACAGTCAAGATATATGGAAGAAAAACCTTGAAGAACAGTAATGTATTTTATATCATAAAACTGTTGCTTCTTCTGTGTTCTACTGTACTATTCTTCCATTAGGACCTCAGACCTTCAATAAAAATATGCTCTGTAGAATATTCATGCTATCAGTGGCATAGTGACGAATAATGAGAGCTGGAAAAGTAAAGAACATTTAGGCTGTGAGAGTGTTATTTAAAAATAAATAAAACTTTTTAATACTATCAAGACCTATGTTGTAATTTCCAATTTACTTTCTAATTGGATTAAAAAACAAAACGTATTTATAGTCTAGTCACTGTATAGTTCACTATATTCATTAAAAACCAAAACTTATTTATAGTATATTCACTGTATAGTTCACTGTATAGTTCACTATATGAATTAAAAAATTCATATGTTGTATGTATATGTGTTTTCTCTGAAATGTTTTTTTTCTCCATAAACAAACTTCTTTTATATTCTTATCTTAAACTGTGTGGGACTTCATATTTTATCTTCAGAATTGATAAGAAAATCTATGTTAAAAATTATGGCAGTGTAGGATCTATTGAAGTAATCTAGGCAGAAGTTACTAAAGGAATAGGTGGTAGAAGGTAAGGATGAGAAGGGCATTAATATGTTTTAAAGAAGCAAAAAGTGGAGGCATGTTTATGAAAAAAGGAACGAAGAAATAACCATTTTGAAAATACATCTGCAATGATAGAGTAGAATTGTCCTGGGAGAAATTTGCATCAACATTCAACACAACAATGTACGAAAAAAAATTCTACACATAGGAGGATTTATCCCAGATATGAAAGTCTGGTTCAAAAATTGAAAATCAAATGATATAACCCATTTTATCAGCAGATTCAAGAAAAACCACATAATACTAACAATAAAAACATAAAATATTTGGCAAAAATCAACACTCATTAATGAGGAAAAAAAAAAGTAACAACTCCCAGTAAACTAGGAATGGAAAACAAAACTTCGACTTGAATATCTATAAAAACCTACAACTAAGATCGTACCTAATGGTAAGAAATTTGAAACTTTCTTAGATCAGGTAGAAGATGAAGATCCCTCCTCTCACTCCTCTTTTTCAACATCATTCTCAAAGTCATAGCTAATTGTCCTAAGAAATAAAAGGTATACAGATTGTGGGCACCTGGGTGGCTCCGTGGGTTAAAGCCTCTACCTTCAGTTCAGGTCATCATCTCAGGGTCCTGGGATCGAGGCCTGCATCAGGCTCTCTGCTCGCCACGGAGCCTGCTTCCTCTTCTCTCTTTGCCTGTCTCTCTGCCTACTTGTAATCTCTCTCTCTGTCAAATAAATAAATAAAATCTTAAAAAAAAAAAAAGGTATACAGATTGTAAGGAAGAAATAAACTGAATTTGTTTGCAGATGGTATGATTGTCTAAGTTGAAAATCCAAAGAATCAAGGGGGAAAAAACCTCCAGGAACTGATAACTCTAACTTGCTTATACTGCACCCTGTCCCCTTCAGCCAGGCCTGCCTCAGTCTCATTGCTACAGATCCCCTCCCCCAGAAGGACCCAGCAACCCTTACCAACACTGTCTCCCAACCTATGACAGAGAACACCTGGTTGAAACTGCACCCCCCAGCCACATATGCTTTGCAGAGCAGCCATAGACAGCCTGTCTGAGGCAGCTGCCCTTCCCCATGGAAGGGAACCAGTGCACACAGATTTAAGCTCTACCCACCCCACAGTCCCAGTCTCCACTTCAGCTTCATGTTCCCTATGGAAAAGAATCAGTGCCACCTAAACAGAAGTCCATGACCTGCCCACTACTTTTAAGAGCAAGAAAGTAACAGCTTTCTAGCACAGAAACAGATACAGAGGCAAAATGAGAGTGAAGAATAGGACCATGAAAAAGGACCACATGAAAAACAGCACCATGGGACACCTGGGTTGCTCAGTTGGTTAAGCCACTGCCTTCAGGTCATGATCCTGGAGTCCCAGGATGGAGTCCAGCATTGGGCTCCCCGCTCGGCAGGGAGTCTGCTTCTTCCTCTGTCATGCTCTCTCTCACTCTTTCTCTCTCAAATAAATAAATTAAGTATTAAAAAAAAAAGAAAAAGAAAAACAGGGCAAAAAAAGACAGAATGAGACTTGAAAGAGACTTAAGAGATATAAGTAGAACGGCTGAGAGAGAATTTAAAATAATGATCATAAGGGTACTCACTGGACTCAAGTAAAGCATGGAAGACATCAGAGACCCTTAATACAGATTTTTAAAAAAGATGAACCCAATAAATATAATTACAGATATACTTGGTAGAATAAATAACAGACTGGAAGCAGAAGAACAAAATAATGACCTAGAGGACAGAGTAATGTAAAATAATCAAACTGAACATGTGAAAAAAATGTGCAAAACAAGAATACACTTAAGGAACTCAGTGACTCTGTCAAGTGTAATAACATTCACATTATAGGGATCCAAAAGAAGAGACAGAAAAAGCGGGACAATTTATTTGGAAAACACAGCTGAAAACCTAATCTGGAAAAGGAAACATATCTAAATCCAGGAGACACAGAAATCCCCCAACAAAATCTAACAAAGGAGGTTTATACCAAGACACATAGTAACTAAAATTGCAAAAAGTAGTGATAAAGAAAAAAAATTAAAAGCAAAACAGAAGAAGACTTATATATAAGGGAAACCCTCTAAGGCTTTCAGGGGATTTATAAGCAGACACTTTGCAGGTCAGAAGAGAGTGTCATAATACATTCGAAGTGCTTAGAGGGAAAAATCTGCAGGCAAGAATACTCCACCCACCAGGGCTACAATTCAAAATAAAAGGAAAGATAAAGTTTCTCAAGCAAAAATTGAAGGCATTCACGACCCCTAAACCAATCCTACCAGAAATATTCAAATGGACTTTTTAAATAGAAAGAACAGAAGTGAAAGTAGGAAAAGAAGGAAACGTGGGGTACTTAGGTGGCTCAGTCATTAAGCAGCTGCCTTTGGCTCGTCATGATCCCAGGGTCCTAGGATTGAGCTCCACATAAGGCTCCTTGTTCAGCAAGAAGTCTGCTTCTCCTCCCTCTCCCCTGGCTTGTATTCCCTTTCTTGCTGTGTGTCTCTTTGTCAAATAAATAAAATCCTAAAAAAAAAAAAAAAAAAAAACCTTAAAAAAATGAAAAGTAGGACACACAAAAGCATAAACAGTATTTCTGTCAAAAAAATCAGTCAAGAGAGTCACAAAATAGAAGGATATAAAAATATGACATCATGCCTAGAATGTATGTGTGTTGGGGGAGAGGAGAGAGGAGTAAAGAACACGTTCAAATTTAAGTGACCATCAACTTAATATAGACTGCTATATGCATAAAATGTGATATATAAATGTAATGGTAACCACAAATCAAACCAAATCAAAACACTAAGATATGTAAAGAATGAAGAGAAATGAATCCAAGTGCATCACTAAAGAAAACCAGCAAACCATGAAAGAGAGCAAAAGATCAGAGAAAACTATAAAAACAACCACACAATAAATAACAAAATGGCAATAAGCACATACCTATCAGTATTTACTTTGACTGTAAATAGACTGAATGTTCCCATCAAAAGACAAGGGGACAGTGGATTAAAAATTATAATACCCATCTATAGGCCTCATTCAAGACCTATTTCAGACCTAAAGATACACACAAATTGAAAGTGAGGGGGTAGAAAAATATCTATCATACGAAAGGTTGTCAAAAGCAAACCAGAGTAGGAATAGTGTATCAGACAAAATGAACTTTAAAACAAAGAGTATACCAACGGACAAAAGAAGAACATTGTATAATAAAGTAGACAGCCCAATAAGAAAATATAACAATAGTAAATACTTACGCACCGAACATGGGAGGACTTTAATACATGAAACAAGAAAGAACACTAACATGCCATTTACATCAATGGACAGATTATGCAAACAGGAAATCAACAAGGGAATAATGGCTTTGAAAGACACATTAGAACAGATATATTTTTTAAAAAAGAACAGATGTATTTAACAGATATATTCAGAACATTCCATTTAAAACAGAATACAGATTTTTTTTCAGATTATAGATTTTCAAGTACACATGGGACATTCTTGAGAACAAATCACATATTAGGCCATAAAACAAGTCTCAACAAATACAAAAAGATCAAAGTCATACCATGTATGTTTTCTGATAACAACAATATGAAAATGGAACCACAAGAAAAAAATTTGGAAAAACCACCAATGTATGAAGGTTAAATAACATTCTACAAAAAAAAAAAAGAAAAAAAAATGGGTCAACCAAGAAATTAAAGAATAAAACCAAATACATGAAAATAAATGATAAATAAATGAAAATGAAAACAATAGTCCAAAATCTCCGGGATGAAACAAAAGTGGTTCTAAGAGGAAAGTTAATAGCAATGCAGGCCCACCTCAAGAAGCAAGAAAAACAGCAAATAAACAATATAACCTTACACTTAAAGGAACTAGAAAAAGAATAATAGACAAAACCAACCAGCAAAAGGAAAGGAAAAATATAAAATAGAGAAGAAATAAATGATGTAGAAGCAAACAAAATAAAACAATAAAATAGATCAATGAAACCAGAAGCTGGTTCTTTGAGAATAAAAATTGATAAACCCAAAGACAGACTCAGAAACAGAAGGGAAATGAGTCAAATATTCCAAATCACAAGTGAAAGAGGAGAGATAGCACCACCAAAACAACACAAACAATTGTAAGAGAGTTTTATGAAGAACTATAGCCAACAATTTGGACAACCTAGAGGAAATGGATAAATTCCTAAAAACATATATAACCTATCAAAACTGAACCAGAAGGAAAATTTGAACAGACCAATTACCAGCAAGGAGACTAGATCAGTAATAAAAGAACTCTCAACAAACTAAAAGTTCAGGACCAGAGAGCTTTACAGGTGAATTTAATAAAATGTTTTAAGGACAGTTAATACTTACTCTTCTCAAATTAAAAAAAAAAAAGAGGAAAGAAAACTTTCAAATTCATCTTATTAAGCCTGCATTAGTTTGATACCAAAACTAGATAAAGATACCACAAAAAGAGAGAACTACAGATCAATATCTCTGATCAACACACATGCAAAATATTTCAACAAAATACTAACAAACCTAATCCAGCAATATATTTAAAAATCATTCACCACAAAAAATGGGGTTGATTCTTAGGTTTCAAGAGTAAATCAATATTCACAAATTAAAGTGATACTTCACATCAATCAGATAAAGGGTAAGCATCATAAGATCGTTTCAGTAAGCATAAAAAAGTATTTGACAAAGTAGAACACCCATTCAAGATAAAAACCCTCGTAATGTAGGGTTAGGGGGAACATACCTCAATATAATAAAAACCATACATGAAAAACCCACAGTGATCATAATGGAGAGAAACAGCTCTTCCCATAATAAAAGGAACAAGTTAAGCATGTCCATTCTCACCATTTTTATTCAACATAGTACTGAAATTCCTAGCCACAGGAATCAGACAACAGAAAGAAAGAAAAGCCTCCAAATTGGTACAGAAAGAGTAAAACTTTCACTATTTGCAGAGTATATAATATATAAGAAAACACAAAAGACACCACCAAAAAGCTACTAGAACTAGTAAATGAATCCAGTAAAGTTTGCAGGATACAAAAATCAATGTGCAGAAATCTGTTGCATTTCTATAAACCAATAAATGAAGGAACAGAAATTAACAAACCCATTTACGATTGTACCCAAAATAAGATATCTAGGAATAAACATAACCAAAGAGATAGGAGACCTATACTCTAAAAACTATTAAACACTGATGAAAGATGACACAAAGAAAGACATTCCCCAATCACATGGGTAGGAAGAAGAAATACTGTTAAAATCACTATACAACCCAAAGCAATCCACACATTTAATGCAATCACTATTAAAATATCAACACCATCTTTCACAGTATTAGAACAAATAATCCTAAAATTTTTATG